>PNEQ01011963.1:0-24726 GCA_003012365.1 Medauroidea extradentata | reverse complement strand
AATATGTGTTTACTATTTCGTGTAAACATAGTTCTAAATGTTCACTTAACATATAATATTTTTAACTATATTTATCTGCAGAGTTTGAAGGTGGATGGAGGTATATGAAACAAAAACGAGCCAAGTAAAGATTCTTTTCCTTCAAGGTAATGCGATTTATTGGTATACTGTACGTGAATATGCTCATTAGCAGCTGACAGTAGAGAAAGGCTTGACATTTTCATTACAGCTGCTTTAAAATTTTAGTTTTCAGTTTGTCTTGAAAATCTCGACTTTGTTTCTTTTTTCCTTTATGGTTCATTCATTCCTTTCAATATGTTATTGCAGTGCCGTAGTAATAGAAATACTGTTATACTGAGCACGTGAAAGTTATAACTGTTTATAATAGTGTTTTGCCTTACGCTTCGATCTTAACTAAAACATGGTCTCATTTATTAACCCTACAATATTTTTTGGCAAAACGTGTTTTATATTTCAATGGGAATGTTGGTATCGAATAAGGTTTCTGCCATTACGAGAGCATAAGTCACATTGAGCTCCCATGCAAATAGAAACTACGTCATAAAAATATGTGACGAAGAATCAGTTTAACCAAGATATGTAATCTCACCGGACAATGAAAAGGAAGCTGTCTCTAAAATTACAGCAGCAGTAACAGAAATGTTCCGCAAACATTAAATGCACTGAGTATAAGAGATGATGACATTTGTCATCGTTACATGATATATAACACATTTCATATTAATCGGCAGCTTATTTTTTTACCTGAATATATTTCTAAATAGTTTCAGTTACAGTAGTAAAAATATATAACCTATATATTTGTGTTGGTATACGAATGTTCTGTCAGTTAAACTAAACCGCTTTGGAATGCTGTAACGGGCAGTAAATCGATACGAAAAACTTGCTTCCAAGTTGAGAGTGACTGTCTACTTCGTAGCCTACTTACAAACACACCGGAATGCACCAAACAAAGAAAACGTTCGTCTTTTGGGCTCCACGGTTTACCGTTTGGTAGAATTACTCTGACCAAGTCGATTTCTCAAACAATTCTAAGAGCTGTGATGTTTGACATAAGTATGCCACCTCATGGATAAAGAAACTTCACTCTCTTCCGTTCTTGCGTTTGATTCACGTGCTCCAGTTCCTAGACGATTATTTTATTATCCCGCCTTTCCAGAAGATTGGTTAACAAATATAGTTCTGGAGAAAAAATATTTATATAGTCTACACACAATTTTCTGGCACTAACGAAACAGGAATTATGACTTTTTATACCGCCCAGGCGAGACTAGTAATTAAGATCTTCTATAATTTTCTTGTGTAAACATACCAAAAAATTGCAACCTGAAACTGCACAAATTAGCAATCCACCATAACATGGTTAGCAAATAATGTGTTCCTGTCTTCAATTTTTTTTAATAATCCGTAATGAACGCAATATCACGTGGTATTGCAATGCCGTTAACTTTTGTTTGTTTATGTAACATTTAGCATTGCATATCTCGTGTTATAAGAGCAATTAAAGCGTAATTATTGAAGAGTTTGAATAATATTAAGGTGAGTTCACAATATTTATAACATAACAGTAAGCATAGAACATAGGTCGTTCGCGCAAGAACTAACATATATGTATTCTCACTTACCGATTCACAACTGCAAAAAAAGTGGTCATGTGCGTACATATGCTGACATAGCAATTGGTAGTATCTAATTTCTTGTGCGTACGCATAGGATAGCAACCAATCACATCAATGGATTTTGTGAGTGTCTGCCGTGTTGGTTTAACCTCCAAAAATACACAAGAACAAACCAAAGCTAAAATAAAAAAATGTTAATGTTAGAAACTAGGTTTCTATGTTGTAAACAATATTTTATGCCGAGCAGTTTATTGGTTCTTTGTTTCTGTATTTCCTATTATCTCCTAATACGATTGCACGTCATCTATGTTTCAATGGCCTTCGGTTGACTTTTATACAACAAGGAATATTTCAAATTAGCAGAAAAAATGCCATTGGGTAAACATAACAGTACGAATCCATTTGTGAATTAACATTGCACAAGGCGTCTGTTCGTGCACAGTTTCTTCAGTATGTCATATTTTCTCTGTTTACGTTTTTTAACTGTGAACCAACCTTAAGTTTTAAAGTAATAATTATCCCTCTCTATTTAATAAAATCGATAGGAAAAGCTTCCTAAATATTAATGGAAGCTTTTCACTCATACACTGTGTTGTTGGTCACTTGTTTAGTTCAGTTTGTAACTAGAGCAACTGTTGCGAATTGTAACTAGATTTGTTACCAAGTCTTGTTACATCAACACGTATTTTGTTTTCTAAAATTTATAGGAACAGTACCACCGATGTATACGAAAAACATTTTACCGTGCCTGCTTTCTTAATATTCCTATTATATCGGTACGGTAAATTAACAAATAATTTTTTACAAGAAACCAAATAACTCGTAGTAACATTTAAGGAAAACAGTTGGCATGTCATATTAAAATGTAATGCTTGGATAAACAAATATTATCAGTAATACCTATGACTTAATTTGTTACACGAAAATAATTAATTTCTGCCTACGATATCACACAGCCTCTTAATAAATCAGTCTTGAAACTGGCAGTAACCATCCGTAAATCAACTTGAACAGACATTTGATTAGGACACTGTCATCTTGGCTTTTCATTGGATAAAAAAAAATACAAATAATGACCGCGAAAAAGTATCACTGTAAAAAATTGAGGTAAATTTACTCTACATGTAATGGAAGCTAATTACCTGTACAGGTGAGGGAAAATAACTCAACACGTGTCAAGGAATGTTACTCAACTGGTAATGTAATTTTTCATTACATATTGGCCCAAGCCCTCTAGGACAATATGACATAACGCGCGAGCGAAACTTCCGAGTGGTTTGTGTGGCGAATACACTACCTTGCGAAAATTTCCACACATATTCGGAAATCAGATTTCCCTCTCAAGGTTGGGGAATATTACCATACATATGAAGAGTAACATTACTATTTTTTTACAGTGTAAAAATCGTATAAAGTGACAATATTTATGGAACAGTGCAGTTGGCCATGGTTTGACAAGTTATCTCACTATCATTCTGTACTGTTGTGGACATACGCGATTACAATATTATGTCGTCCCAGAAATCATAAATCTATTATGAGACTAAGAAAAACAAATGAGAAACAAAAAGATGAGAAAGAAAGCCCAGATTGTAACCAACACATCCATAAACCAACACAACAGAACATGACAGACTCCATTAAGAATTAGCCAACAACAAATAAAGAAAAATTAAATAAACATCCAAAAGCTGTAGCTGTATATAAGTGCACAAGTGCACGTGCACACCCAGTTTTACGTGAAGCATTTTTGTAACATATTTAAAACACAGTGTGTTTTGTAGCGCCAGTACAGTTTGAAATGTTAGTCTCGCCGATCACAAACGCACGGAGTTTTTATCCTGTAATGCTGCTAATACCAGACCAAACGAACATTCTGGGCAAAAATGCGACACGAGTCTTGAGCAAAACTGGCGACGAGACACTGCGGTTTTAAATGTAAAACAAATGTCAATAATACAGAATGCAGGTAATGAATGTACATTCGCACAAACAGTATTTTTACGTATTGCATCCAAGATATGAAATATTACCCAATAACCTTACTAGAAAATAATATTTTAACGTCGGACGTTACAAATAAAGGCCATGCTACAATCGCCGTAAGAAATAACCGTAAAAATTGAACACGCACTTTTGAATGGTGCATGCTACAACACACCGTACCGCTGCCTAGCCTCCGTAAATCCGTAAGAGGGATGGAAACCTGTCAATTTCTTACGGCGCGGTTACAGTTATTTCTATACGGCTGCTCCCACCAAGGCGATCCGGGTTCGATTCCCGGCGGGGTCAGCCCCCGGATTTTCGCATGTGGGAATCATACCGGGCGACGCCGTTGGTCGGCGAGTTTTGTCGGGGATCTCCCGTCTTCCCCCGCCCTTTCATTCCGGCGCTGCTCCATACTCACCTCATGTCGCTGTTAAGCGCTGGCCAAAACCACTCACTCACATTCTATACTGCTACTTTGCGGTCAATGTAGCACAGGCTTAAAGATAATATTAATTATCATTTAACTGTCGAAAATGACAACCTTACAATTAAACTTAAACCAGGTAGAAAATTATACGTAGTTACTGCTTTTTTAAGATCCACATTGAAATTTGTCTGGAAATGAAATAAAGGGAAATGAAACCACTTTCAGTGCTAGTAATGACATTTTAACCCACGTTCTGTATCATGAAATGTTTAGTAAAATAACAAGAAATTCAGTATGTAGTAACAATTTGTAACTATTTTTAATTAAACATTTTCTTTCTTGATTATTTTACAAGACAATGTGTGAACATCCATTATCTGACGTCACCGGCCGCTACTGTCCAAAAGGTAAAGTCGAAAAAAAAACCAAATAATCTGCAAAAACTCAGTACACCACAATTAAGACAGCACAAACAAGTTTTTACAGATTATTTGTTTTTTTTTTCGACTTTTATTTTTGGATATTTATTTTATATTTCGTTATTTGTTGTTTACTAATTCCTTAATTCTTATAGGATCTTTAATATTCTGCTGTTTTGGTTTATGGATGTATTGACTACAGCCAAACTAGGCTTTTTTTTTCTTCTTGGTCTCATATTATATTTCTGGGAAGACATAATATTGCAATGGCGTATATGTTCACAACAGTACAGAACGCAATTCTGTCCCAATACAAGAAACATTGAAAGACATTATTTCACTATCTGCAGGGGGTGTTAACATTACAATACCTGATTGATGGCAGCGATAGCAGCGGACGAGCAAGGAACGTCGTTTGTCTCCAAGAAGGTCGATTCTCAAACATCAATGGGCGAAACTGAACCAAAGTTGCAGTGCAATTGGAATGTTCGTAGATGTCGCGTCAATCGAATTCGTGACTGAAAAAGTCGTGCTTTTCAAAGTTTTTATTTCAATACTATCTAATTAAATGTTGACTGAAATAGACAGTAATTAATTTAATACTGAATTAATGTTTATTTTATTTTTTATATAGGTATAGTCTTACAAATGTTTCCTTGTGGATGAATGGGTGGTTCACGACATATATTTTTGCGTAATGTTAAGTTCTTTGTCATAATTTTGTGAAACTATTGTATTCAGTGATCATGAAGTGTTCTCTAAAAATTTTGAAGTACCTGAGCTACACTGATATAATTTACATGAGGAGCAGGAAGATATATTTTATGTCACTGTTTCGCATGCTGAAGATTACATGATGATGTAACGACTGGAAAATGGTAAAAATTTGACTGATTTGTATTCGCGAGGCACATCGTGAAATAAAAACTTCTGTGCAATTGACATTAAACTAAAAGTTTTAGCAGTACACGCTAAACACAAATCAGCGATCGAATAATACCTTAGATAACTTCAATTCGCAGTATCCTTGCCCTGAAAAAATACGTTAAAATTAAGTCGAAAAACAAATATGCTAAGTAAATATATTCTTACGGTACAACAGACGTGACACTCGATTATCATCGCAGAGATTTCAGTGGTATGTTCACAGATGGCAGCACATACGTGTCAAGTAAAAGAAAGTATTTTTTATATATCGTCTTTGGTTATGGCTGCAAGATAACGAAGTTCAGACTCACTAGAGAGGGCGTGGCATAGTGGCTGTCCGACCAAATAGGTGATGTGGACATCAAGAGATCATTTTTTTGCTCGTTTCGACCGCAGAGGGACGTCCTCGGCAGTTAACCAAATCACTGGGGAGACGGAGACCACTGCATTAGAAAAACCTCTTTCAATCGGCACTCAGTAGAGCTGCCAACATAACAAGCTCTAAACTGCCGTTCACTCCAAACAATGCCGCTGCGAGGGCACATTCCAGTGTTGTTTTTCCTCTCGGCACACTGGATATTATCAACATTTCTCCAATCTCGGCGCCCCCTACATTTTTAGAAGGAGTAAAAAGTCGTTTTATCCTCCACAATTCTTTTGTTGGTAAACAGCATAATGGCATTTGTGTGCCTAGACCACATTGTAGAGTGAAGACATAACGAGGGCCTGACCAAAATTGCTGCGGTGGTGCGTGGAGTGTTTGGAGAGCGCCAGAGGTTTAGTAAAATGGGAGAGGTGCCAGCACACCGTGCAGTCACGAGTCCCACCGACCCGAATGTAACTGGAGCACGGAGAAACTCTGGACGCATTCCGCATGCGCTCATTGTGCCAACACACGAAAATAAAACACACTGCGGACAAGGTCGGAAAGTCGCTGTTAAAACACCATACTCAATACTAACGTGGTTTCTGAGCCCTCCAACGTAGTAAAAACGGTCTTTCCAGCCGACCGTTCTTCGAAATGTACTATTTGAATGTATATGAAACTCAGATTGAGAAGTGCACTGAACTATGCTACAGACGTTCCACCAATAAAATTATATGGGCATCACTTTAGTTTTGCAGTGGTTTCGAAAATATTTTTTTTAACGCAAATTTGTTTATGTCTGAATTTTTCTGTTGCAATACACCAAACGGATTTTTAGATTTTTGTCCTTGAAATATCACATATTTTGTGGTGAAAATAAGCAAAAATGAAACAAAATTATTTCTTGCTAGCAAATCGTACATTATTTGAAAAACGCTCTGGCAAAATTATGTATCGTATCATTGTATACAGTCCTAAATGTTTTCAAAGCGTATGATAAAATAATATTCGAGTTATTTTCTATTGTTTGAAATAAATTAAAGACCATGGCCTTAAGATTCCACTATAAACCAGATGTACAAATTCTTTGTTTTAAAACCGTAATGTTTGTTTTAGAGTATAAATAAAAAATGTGTGTTCTGTAACATGTTTGCACTAAATTTGTTTTATGCGTTAAATACAAATTTAAGACAGAAATGTTAAAGAACACATACATTTAATTAGTTTTACAAACAAACATAGAAGCGTGTCTATGTGACGAGCCGTATCTCATTTGACTGAGACAATTACAATAACGTTCCTGCAGCACCTCAAGTCTGTGATTTGCCGGTAGAATACCAAGGTCCAATGACTAACCACGAAGCAGACCTGCAGATGTGCAGGTAAGGCACCGAAAAAAAGTGGGGCAAAATTCAGGGGTCCCTATATATTATAGCTGGGGCCACGAATTTCTCGAGAAAAGTTTTTTTTTTTTAGTTTGTTTGAATGCCTTATGTGGACATATTAAAGTGACGCCTGTCATTTGACTGATCCAATCACGATAAGGTAAACTGCAACCTCCAGACATTTCAGAGTTAATTGAAACATTCAGAAGCAGAACTGCAAACGTGCACGAAAGGAACTTAAGCAAACTGGGGCAAAAATTATTTTCGCGATGTGTTTGTGGTCGTAATAATTAATGCACGTGTCCAAAGTCACATAATTAAATTACATACTCCAGTGTGTACTTTCATCCTTTACCTTCAGGAGACCGAGCGTTGAAGCCACAAAAATACCACTTTTTTCATCAAAGTTCCTGATTTTGCATGTCTTTAAAGCCTCACTCTTTAGTTATTCAGGGGTTTCGAAAATATTTTTTACCGCAAATTAATTCATATAACAAAAAGGCATTCTTGTCGTTTTGACTCTTATATATAATCACTTGTATTTTAATTTTTCTGTTGCAATACACCAAAAGGATTTTTAGATTTTTGCCACAGAAATATTACGTATTTTGCTGTCAAAATAAGCCAAAATTAAGCAAAATAATTTTTGCTAGCAAACGGTACATTGTAAAAAAAACACTTTGCCAGAATTGTGTATCGTATGACTGTACACAGTCTAAAATTTTTTCAAAGTATTTGGTTTTAAAATATTGGAGTTATTTGCATTTGTTTAAAAAAAATTGAAATATCATGTGGCGCGCGATGGAACTAAAGCAAAACGTGGCGTCCATAGAAAATAGATTTTTATCTTTCGTGGAAAAATACAGTATTCTCAGAACAGTTATTTACTGCGGTACGAATATTTACGGAAACAAATAATTTACATCAAACGTATTGCTAGCAATTCAGTTCGTTGGTACTTTACTCCAATTGCCTCTGAAGTACTTCACATCGTAAGTATCTTCGAATAATTAAAAATAAAAACTTACGTCTAAATGTCCTTGGACCACACAGACATACACACACTCACGCACACACGTGTAGGCGCGTGCACAAGTATATTCTCGAATGAGAGAGTTATATCATATTTGTTACCTACCATTCATTGGCTTGGACACGAATGAAAATATTTTGCAGCTAGTTTGAGCTCTAAGAAATTAAACAAGATAGATCGATTGTAAAAAGCGTCTTTGTCGAGCAAACTGCAGTAGGTCATTCGAACAAAAGAAAACTTCCTTCGGTCTCTATGAGATAACGGACAAGTGGATATTGCCGAGTAACCTTCCCCCCCCCCCCCCCTCAAAGCCCCCAACCCCAGCGCTTTTTTTTTTTTCAACCAAACATTTTTTTTCTCTAGGCCTCTCTTTCGATTCCTCTCTCTCTACATCCACTTCGTAATTGCGGCAGTGGCTAAATGGCCAGTAAGTGCGCTCATTTTTCAAGGGAATGAAAATAAGGTTTTTTTAAAACCGTTTTGGACTGTCACCTGAAAGACTTCCTCTAAAATATTATTGGTTCAACGTATTCTCGAACAGTACAAGGCCTTAAGGGTGTTTTACATTGTACGACATAGTGTTAGTTTTATAGACGTTGCTTCTGACTACATTATCCACTTGTGAAACTTTTTTTAGCTCTCATAATCTTCCCATAGCGGCATGTCAAAGTCAAAATTTTCAAGTCACGGGAATATGCTAATAACAGAAACAAACTGGCTTATATGCGAATGAAATAATTTACACTGAAATTATATAGTATGGGTTATATGCTAAAATATTAAAAATCACACAATACAATTATTTTGTAAAATTTAAAAAATTCTACATTCAAAGGGACTTTGTTGTGTGTTTCCGAATATTTCAGCATATAACCCATACTGTCGAATTTAAGTGTAAATAATGTAATTCGAGTAAGTCAGTTGAATTTTGTTATTAACATGTTCCCGTGCCTGGCAAATTTTGACTTTGACATGCCGCTATGGGAAGACTATGAGAGCTAAACAAGTTTAACAAGTGGAAAATGTAGTCACAAGTAATTAATGTAAAACTAACACTGTGTCATACAAATATAAAATTATGCGTTTTTTGCCACGAGAACGCCCATAAGGGCGCCGCCTACCCGCGCGTGAGAGGCTAAAAAGCGACGAAGCAGTAAGGTCGACCTTGAAGCGCGCATCAAATGTCGCGTCGCCTCAACAAGCCAAGCGCTGAACTAGCGTACAAGCTTCCCGCCGAACGGTTTTTACTATGGGACATTGAGCGGTGACCATATAATTTGATTGGTGGAAAGTCTGCAACTAAGTTCAGTGCAGGTCGCAATCTGAGTTTCACATACATCCTGTTAGTACGTTTTGAAGTACGGAAGTCTGAAAAGGCCGTTTTTAGCTGTTTTGGAGGGCTTAGAAACTGCGTTTTCAATGAGCGTGGTGTCTTAACAATGAGGTTCCGACCTTGTCTGAAGATTGTTTTCTTTTCGTTCGTTGGCACAATTGGCACACGTGGAATATTTTCGTAGTAAAAACCTGTTTACGAACACACTGCAGCGCATTTGAAGCGTGGGGTAGGCGGCCGCCTTAATAGAGGAACACGGGGGAAGAGGAGAAGGGGTCGGCCAGGTCCTGTTGAAGAAACCGTCCCAGCATTCACCTGGAGAGACTTAGGAAAACCCTAGAAAACTGAAATCAGGATGGTCGGAGCCGGGAGTCAAACACGAGTCCTCCCGAATGCGAGGCGAATGTTCTACCACTGCTCCATCACGCTCGGTGCCACAGTTTAGACAAGAAACTAACCTCTGCGTCTTTACCTTAATAAGGACTTGTTCCCGAGTTTTTTTCAGACTGGTGCAAATAACTCAAATATTTTTTAACCAAAAGTTTTGAAAAAATTTGAGTCAATGTGCAATCACACGATGCACAATACTGTGGGCTCGTTTTTTTTTAAATAATGTACCATTCGCCAGCAAAAAAAAAAATAATAATTTCCTTCATTTTTGCTTATTTTCACGACGAAAAACGTGGTACTTTTGGTAATGAAATCTAAAAAACCGTCCAGTATAATTCTACAAAAAAATTCAGCTACAAATTATAACATATAAGTGTCAAAACTGTGCAGCGAAATTTTGATATGAATATTAGGTAGCAATAAAAAAATATTTTCGAAATCACTGCAAAACTCCGTAACAAAGCCTTAAATAAAATGCGTATATTCACATCTAAAGTTTATTTTTTCATCGCGATGTTATAACCTTTCGGACCTAGTTTTCAACAAGAGATTTTTCTGAAAACAGTTACGTAAAGTATGTTTCGCTTAGGCTACGGATCTATAGTTCACAGTTAGCAGTGTGTTGCAAGTACGAGAATTTAGTTGCAATCATTTGTCTACTCCATACTGAACCAGACTTTTCTAATTTTCATATTTATTGCAGCTCTAACCGATGGACGAATTCTAAAATATTTATTTTAAGTATTGTCAGACAAATTGTAGAGTAAAGCCAGGTAGACAGAGGAAACATACTTTAAAATAATTTCTAATATGGAGGTTATGGAAAAAACAAAAGTTGCTCTATCAATCATTTTTTTCCAGTTAAAGGACTTCGGAGTATATATTAATTATATCAACTCATCTTGTAACACTCAACAGCAAAAAAAAAAAAATCAAATTATGATTGTTAGAGTTTTGGAAATTAAAATTCACATACTATTATTTGTAATGTTGAATATCAAATTAAGAGAAGTCAACAATTTATTATAAGTCTTTGAGATGAATTTATCACTTTATAATGCCCTTCAAAAAGTTGTAGACATTAATAATTATGTTTTTTTCTTGCCTTAGAAATTAACTTTTGTAAAATTGTATGTCTACTCTTTACACATTTACAAGTGGCTAAGATAGAAATTGCAGAAAACAAAAATTTAACAGGATCTTAAAAAGTGCTCATTTTAGTATGAACAGAATATATAAACAGTATAAAACTGTCTGGCTACAACTCCACGAGTTATTTCGTATCTTGATTCTCCGTACGTTCGGGTGACCTCAATGCGCCCGAGCAGTGCTCCTGTTCCTAGGACAGCAATGATGTCTGTATGAAGCAACTAAGCTTCTGGTAGCTATAATATGTCAGTTCATCATCACATGCACATCTGAGGGAACATGGGGGAGGGATGGCCCGGCCATATTGCGGGCGACAGAAAAGGAGATGCTTGCCAATGCCCGCCCAATCAATCCCAAGCTGCTCCTACTGGCAGAACTGGTCTGCGCAAGTGTTGGGCGCTTAGCCTATTGATCAGGGGCCGTTTATTACCAGGCGACCAGAAACTCACAGGAGGTGAAGTGAAGCTCACTGGCCAAGCTGCATGCCTGGTACCAAAAATTTTCTCAATTCCTAGAAATTATTTTCTTCCAAACTCGGCAAAACTCTTTGACAAAACTCTTTAAGACCAGAAATACCTCAAAGTCGAAGTATGCCAGGAAGTAGTTTAATGTATTTTCATGATATTTAGGCATTTTTTAACTCAGCTAAAGTTTTAACTTACCTAGTATCGACTAATAACTAGAGACGATAGTTTATCGCAAAGTATTTCTTGTGTCAACAACATGCCTTTGAAAATGCTGCAGTTTCTTGCAACATATATGACTGGACGATGATAACTACTTAACATGTTGACGTAACTGTTTACAGACCAATCATAGGTGGCAGATATTATACTAGCAGATTCCTCATTGGCTTTGCCAATTTGAGTAACAGTTTCACGTAAAGACGAAAGCCAGTGGCATAAACAAAGCTTCCGACATGTTAAACATACGTTGAAACCTTGCAAACCGTCAAGTTTTCCCGTGACAAGTCACCACCTCTACTTACTTATAACTGATTTTAAAAGGAAATTTTCATTCCCTAAAACCTGTTTAAGGTAGCTGACAAAAACATAGCTAACACAAGTTATATAGTGAAACAAGCAGCTTTACGTAATAAAAAAAATAAGATTGCTAGTCCTAAATCAGAATTAAACCGCAAAAAAGTGGTAACAGAAAAAAAACTATAGAAAAATAATGTGAATGCGATCTGGAGTTTCACGCAGCAATATTTACAAATACTGCCAGTCTTCTGTAATATCAGCTACGTTTTTTATTATATATTTATGAAATTGCAAGATGTAATAGCGCATGTTTTTGCGTTTGAAATGTAAAACATGAGTGTGATACTCAGTTAAGCAGTTTAGACCACCATTAGTGTAGTTTTGATGACAACCACTGTTTGTACACCAATTTCGGATAAAGCAATTTCAACTAATTAAATCAGCGAAAATACATGATAACTAATGACAATTAACTCATTAACTGTGAACAGCTTAGCCACACGACAATGTTCACACAAACAAATGGTATAAGTACATAAATAGCTTCAAAAGGACTTAAATGCACCGTCTACCAATCGTTTAAACATTGTTATATTTACATAATTAAGCAGGTAATTCGCTGCCAACCATACAAGGATTAACGTAAAGTAACGGCTAGTGAGTTTTTTGAAAGACCTTTAGCGCTTACTATCCTGAACGACCTATATTCGAACATCAACAGCTGCAGATGGACCACACTACAGTCGCGCATCTCGGGAATCGTCCTGACTGGTTATGCAAATGTGCCTTGTCGGACTACATGTACGTAGCAGTACAACTGCCGAATTTAGTTTAACCAATGACTAGTGCCACGATTTTGTTGCGAAAAGATTTTAGCACCACTTTGTTTCAGTGACTCACGTGCACATCGGCAGCTATGCTTCATGGTTATTGGCAGCGAGTCTTTGTTCAGACACATTTTTCATTTGACTGCACCCATCAGAATAACATTATTGTGACTCCATCCGTCTGTAATTTGCCAAGGCAAGTGAGAGTAAAATCATCCAATCAGAGACGATGTAGGAGGCCTGAAGATGTGCACATGGCGCATTGAAACCAAATGTTCCAATAATCTTCTCGCCAGAAAATCGTGGCTCCACCAATAACTAGGCACCCGGAAATTTCGCGAATTTATTCCAGGAGACGATAGATTTCGAACTCCCGTACATGAGAGTCATTCTCGTATCTGGATCCTTAGAGACCGGAAAAGTTCGTGTTTTCTTTTGGGCACAAGATAGAATTCTAATAACTGTAAGTTCGTACCTCTTTCGCAGTTGGATCTTGACTTATTTTACAACGCATGGAAGTCGCTGAACCAATTATAAAAAAAAAACTAAATGCAGGTCTAGTTATGTTGGTATCACCGTGCCAGTGAACAGCCAGTGAACAACTTGAGTAAACATATATTCTTGGAGACTGACCTACAAGTCAGTGAATCCGCGAATATTTCCCGTCTCTATGGATCCCTGTTTATGAAACTCGTCCTCGAGGTCTGTGAACCAATAATAAGCCTGTATGAAGAAACTCACAGACTCCCACCCTACCTTGTCACATGTACAACTGGCCACTCACTGGAGCAACAGTCCATGTACAAGTAGCTGAGGACAGAGTGTATATAGGACTGTGCAGTCCAGCCAATGACTCACATGTAAATGTAATTTTTTGCTCCAAACTGTGTACGTAGGTTTATTTATGTTCACGAATACTGACATTCAACTCAACTACTGTAAAAAAAAATAAATATCGTAAAGTTGCAGGCATTTCGCGAAATTTGTGTACCTGTTAAAATATTAGCTGTGGACATTTACTGCGACAAAACATTAGGTACACCGAACTTGTTTCAAGAATGCCAATGAGATAAAAAAAAAGCAATTGCTGAAAAAAGGGCAGGTATATTGTACCTATCTTTAAAGTTTGTTGAAATTTCCTCGTAACAGCGACACCAATACTTTAACGTTCAATGATTTAAAATATACTTGCCATGCGGTTGTTATCCTGTTGTCAAAGGGCGAGGTATACAGCAATTTTTATCACCATGTTTTTATTTATTTTTATTTGTTCAAGATATTTTGTTCTCATTTTAGACACAAAATGTGATTAAATTTTGCTCATATGAAATTATTTTATCTCTCATAGTTTTCGTGTAATGGCTTATTAAAGTCAAAATTTGCATGTTTCCTATTTAATGACTACACTAAAACCAACTGATATACCAAACTGAAAAAATTCACAGTGGGGTAAAGACGTCGTAGGCTACAATTTCACGTACATAAAAACAAGGAAAAATTTCTTTGTATTTAAATAAAAATGCCGAAATTTAAAATAACAATTTTAAAAATTCAATACTTTTATTTTAATACAAAAATATTTTATTTTGCAGTTTAATATAGCTGAACTTGTAGCCTACAACATCGTTATTCACTGTGAATTTTTTTTTTTTCAGTTTCGTGAGTGTGTTGGTTTTATAAAACGGAAACATACAAATTTTAGATTTAACGTGCAATTACGCAAAAATTATGCGAGGTAAAAAAAAAAATATGAGAGCAAAATTTAGTCACATTTTGTGTCTAAAACAAGAAAAAAATAGCTGGTACAAATATAAAAATAAAAACATGGCGATGAAATTGCTATATGCCGCGCCATGAACGCAAATAAAGTAGGATAAGCAAAAAAAGCAGTGTCCACATTTTTCACCTTTTCGAAGACTAGCTTCTGTTGCCCTAATAAAATATCGACATTTTTACGTTATTATTAATTTCAAGATTCTCTTCAAAATTCGGGGGCGCGGTGGTCGAGGAGTCAAACATCTCAACTCCCACCTAGGCTGTCCGTGCTCGATTCCCTGTGGGGTTGGTCCCCAAATTTTCGCAGGTCCATACTCACATCATCTCAACCCTCACCAGCACTGGATGGCCTCCATGCTAAGGCCTCGCTCTTTTGTTTTGCTGTGATTTCGAAAATATTTTTTAACTCAAATTAATACATATATAAATAATTCATTCTTACAGATTTAACACCTATATATCACCTGAATTTTTCTTTTGCACTACACCAATCGGATTTTTAGATTTTTGCCCCTGAAATATCACATATTTTGCTGTCAAAATAAGCTAAAATGAAGCAAAATATTTTTTTTGTACCAAACGGTATATTATTAAAAAAAAAACGCTCTAGTAAAATTGTGATGTATCGTATGACTGTACACAGTCTCAAATGTTTTCGAGGTTTTCGAGCTATTTGCAATTGTTTGAAATAAATGAAAGACCAGGGCCTTAAGCGCTGACTCTTCACTCACTCACTTCAAACGTGCTGACTTGACTTTGTGTGTGTGTATATATATATATATATATATATATATATATATATATATTGGAACCAGGGCAACATAAATCGGACCCCCCTCCCCCACGTAATCCGAATTTTTCCTCTTTAGATGCAGTGATAAAATTTAAGGAATAAAATGTTTACCTTTGTATTGGCATGTATTTAATAATATAATGATTAAATTACAAGTACCACAGAAAAATGCATTCAGTTCACACAGAAATATTACAGATATATATGCGAGCAGCAAAACGTAAATTTTGTAGCCTATGTTACTAAAATATAGTGCTTACAAAACTAAATGAATACTTCGTATTGTTGTGTCTCATATAATATAACGCCAGTTCATTTCAATTCAGTTATATATATATATATATATATATATATATATATTTATATATATATATACATATAAACGTACAGTTTTCCACGATATTTTGTAACATACTCCGCAAAGAAATACTAGTGAAGTTCTACTCCTCCTGACCATACCCTACAGATATATTCGTACGTCCACACGTAGAAACTGCATACATAGCTTGCAACTTACGCACCACAAACGCTAAAAGGAAGTGATAATATTACATTCGCTTCGCCGTCGACAACCGGGAAACAATTTCACGGAGATGGAGGCTGTCATTAGCGATTCCGCCAGGACGTATTAGATGGAATCGACCTGGAATCCAAATAACCGGTATCAGTGAGAGCGGAAAAACGTAGTTTGGAATTTTTTATGGCCTTTACTATTTGGGTCAATCCAGAATACCGACTTCGTTGACACAGTGACCTTTTCCCACGCTAGGGGATATCCTAATAAAAAGTTATATTTCCTTTCGTTTCCTCCGCACTGAATCGGAATGAGTATTTACAGTTTATCATTGGCTTCTCACGGATGCAATTTGTTGAAACTGCTCCATCCTGATTGAGTTGAAAAACCGTTGGTAATCAGTGGAGCTACTAGTTTGTAGAGAATAACTTTTATCATCATTGTGTTTCAACGCCTTACACAGGCAGCTATGCCTCATCGTTGTTGGCAGCGGGTCTTTGTTCAGACAAGTGTCTCACTTGAATGTACCAATCAGGATAAGGTTCTGGTGTCGCAATACGTCTGCGAGTTGCCAGTTCTGCGTTCCAGAACGTTACAAGGAGCAGAGAAAAGTAATGCAGAGCAAAGCAGAGTAAAACCAGAGTAATACTAGTTTTGGACCAGGGTGGAGAGTCAACAGACTCCATATCTTACGTCAATGTTAGATTAGGTTATGTTAGATTATGTTAAGGCAGTTTAGGTTAGAGTTGTTTTAGTTAGGATTGTTTTAAAATATTTGTTTCTAGTTTTTCTTCCATTTTTTGTTAGTGACTTTTTTTAAGTATTTTACCCCACAATGTTCTTGGTCTCCATTAGCCATTCCCGCTATTGCATTTTTTTAGGCTGACTTCAAAATCATTAATAATTTTCTTTTTCTAGGCAGCTGTTCATAGAAACCGTTAAAATTGTCCGTTTTTGAAGAAAAATTTCTATGATTGTGAGTAGCTACAATTAAAAACTGCCGGACTTTTAAACATATTATACAGAGATTGTGTTTATTAATAGGTAAATTTCAATTTTGGAAACGTATGTTGATGTACGGGACATCAATGTCTATCCAACCAGTAACATTTTCAAAATGGAACATCTAAACTGAAGGAAACTCTAAAACTGCTCCCTCTAGTTTCGCTTTCCGTATAAACACGAACTTTACTCTCAGTTACTAAATAAATTCACTCGAGTAAAAATTTCACCCTGCCATGATGCTCAAAGTAATTAATTTGACGTTTTGGGACATCGTCAGAGCAAGTAAAATTTTCCTGCAAAGGTTTTCGGACTGTCAAAGAGCAAATTTTACTCGCAGAGTAATGTTATGAAAGCCACCCAATAGAACCCCAGGACAAGTAAGAGTTAATCATCCAATCACTGACAATTAAACAGAGGTACAGATGTGCACATTGAAACTAAATGGAGCAAAAATCTTTCCACCACAAATTCGTCAATCTAGTTATCACTCGATACTTACTTATTCCTGTTTAGAGAGTTCGCAAAAAACTCAGAAAATTATGGGAGTATTTTGAGATGGAATGCATTTTAGTTACCAAATTATATATACTGACTACAGAGAAAATATGCCTTTATGAAACAAACACTTGAAAAACAGAATAAGTGTAATTTTTACGTACATACTAAATTTTAGTGTATTTTGCAACATAAACATTGCATTAAAATGAATTGTGATTCGCTCAAAATGGTAGATGATATTTTCTGATTTACATAACTTCAAGAGCCGTGGTTGGCGTAGTGGCTAGAGAACTTGTCTCTCACGAATGAGGGAATCGCACCGGACGATGCCGCCAGTCGGCGGGTTTTCTCTCAGATCTCCCATTACCCCCATCCTTCACATTCCTGTGTTTCTTCATTGCGGGTGCACGTTTACTGGTCTCTGAGAAAAGAACGTGTAACGCCGAATATGCTGCAAGCGCTGGCTTGTACTAGCGGCGCTCTTAAAAATTGTCATTGGTTCCGTCAAACGGGAACATGCCAATAAGAAAAGAATAACGGTAAATAGGGAATTGATATTGAAGCTTAGCAGTGTGTCAATTTTTCCACAATAGCTCAATGCTTCTAGTTATCACTAGGGTCCCCTCCCTGCTTTTCGCAAAAAGATTTCTGCACTAACTTTTTGTCAAATTTCAATGTCTCAGTTTCACCGCTGAAGTTCTTAATTAGCAGAGTGTCTTTGAGTAAAGACGTTCTCATTTGACCCTACCAATCTGAATAAGGTTACTGCGAATAACACACGTCCATGATTTGCAGTAAAACGTTAGGACGCGTAATATGTAGAGACACGCAAAATTCGCGTTATAATTTGGTAGCAAACTAAACTTCACTTTCCTATACCTACATAACAGAGCATAATCTGCAATTCAATTGGCCACGAACTTTTATGTGTTGTCAATTACGTGTGTTACGTCTTTACAGAGATTGGCCACTCTACCGTGTAAGTATTCTCCGCGGCAAGACACGACAATATCAATCAGCCAGCGGGAGACGTCGAACGAGCCTATAGTCGCTTGGAGTCTAGTCAGCTATCAGAAAATAAGGCGAATTTCGCATGTCTCTAGTAATATGTAGTTAAATTCAGTCAATCATTGACCATGCAGCAAAATCCTCAGATGTGAACTAGAGACTGAAGCAATTTGACGCAGAAATCTTGACACCCGAAACAGAGGTCCCTAGTTATCACTACGCAGAATAAAAACTCTCTAGTCAGACTCATCTTGTATACGAAGGGTAGAGAGGCTGCTTGTGTCGGCACAGAGGCACAATCGAGTGACCGTTAGGCGTCGCTGAGAGATGTGGCAACAATGCCCGACAGGGGAGGCAGAGTGGCACGTGACGTCACGTCCGCGTCGGGCCACCCAGGAAACCGTTTTCGCTGTATTTACGCCGCGAGTGAGCTTCCGTCAGTTCGTGTAGCCACGTCACTTCCGAGAAGCTACACCTCTGACCCCCTCCCCATCCTACGCCTGGGATATTTATGTGAGACACCTCGCTTCTTTAAGAGTGCGTGGTAGATAAATAAACGCTGAAAACATCAATTAATTTCTACGCTTTCTTCGAAGCCAATGTGGATAAAATACTCAATGACAATCTTAGATAATGGTATTTGCCAACTTCATGAGTAAATATTTATCCAGAATTACTAATTCGTTAAGCGTGATCTCTTGCGCCGCAGTTAAATGCATGAGGTTCCGGCGTCAGAGATTGTGCCTCAGAAGTTCGTAACACTGGAAACAATTTTTTTTAAAACGTTGGCTAAAACTATTGTCTAGGATTGCTATTGTTTAGTTTTCGCAAATTGGCTTCAAGAAAACTACAGTTATACATGAATGCTTTTAGCGTTGAATTATGTACCACACCCTCTTAAGGGCGCGGTCTCCCGCAATTTTATCACCATTTTTTTATTTTTTATTTGTACCAGATATTTTTTTTCTTATTTTAGACACAAAGTGTGACTAAATTTGGCTCCTATATATATTTTTTTTATCTCTCATAGTTTTCGCGTAATGGTTTGTTAAAGTCATATTTTGCATGATTCCGTTTTAAGAACTACACTAAAACCAACAGATATACCAAACTCAAAAGAAATAACAGTGGATAAAGACATTGCAGGCTACAATGGCATGCTCATAAAAATAAAAAAATAAACATTATTGAATTTTTAAAATTTTTGTTTTCAGTTTCAGAATTTTTTTAAAAATACAAATAATGTTATTCTTTATTTTTATGAGCATGACACTGTAGCCTGAAATGTCTTTATCCATGGTTATTTTTTTTTTTTTTTTAGTTTGGCATATCAGTTGGTTTTAGTGTAGTTCTTAAAACGGAAACATGCAAAATATGACTTTAACAAGCCATTACGCGAAAACTATGAGAGATAAAAAAAATATATATAGGAGCCAAATTTAGTCACACTTTGTGTCTAAAATAAGAAAAAAAAAATCAGGTACAAATAAAAAATAAAAAAAATGGTGATAAAATTGGGGTGCCGCGCCCTTAATCTGCTCGGTCGTTTACTGATAATCCAGTCGTTTAGTCTACAACTGAGTAGCACGTAGGGTTAATTCTACTCCAGGTTAGAAGGAAAATGTGTTTTCCTGTTGTAGAGTTAAGAACAGGTGAAGTTAATTGTACTACAGGTTAGGACACTCAATGCTACTATTGTTATTTTTGAGCGATTCTTGCTTTGGGAACATGTTACAAACTAAAAAATTATTTTTTACATACGCCATTGCTGCAAATGATGTGTCATAGAAAACCGTAGAATACAAACAAAATAACTTTGTTTGCAACAGGCAAACAAACGTAAACATATACAATTCCGCAAGGAATTCAGTCAGTGATTTATAAGAAAGTAACACAAACGAGCATAAAAGCACCAAAAAACAAACCAAGGAAAAAAACTGAGATTATTCCACAAAAGGAATTCCGTCAATAAGTACGAAACAACAGCCAAAAATAACTATAACAACAAATAGACATAGCAAAACGAATGACAAAAAAAACTGGATTTGAATGACACATCAGAAACAGACACCTAGAGGAAAGCGAGCGAAAACAAATAACACCGTAATTGGGGACAGAAAACGATGAAAAAACATACAAACACAAAGGTCTCCTTGCGATAAATCTAACAGTTGCAAACAAATTACTTTTGTTTGTGTACTTATATGATTGTGTGTATTCTCTGATTTTCTGTGACACACTATTTGCTGTAATGGCATGTGTCCGAAATATTTCTTTAGTTTGTATCAGTGTTATTAGTTTGACAAGGGAAAATACTCTGCCACTAGTTGCGTTGCTATAGCAAGTAAAACGCATAGTGCGAAGCTGAGGAGAAGGCAAGGCTCAGGTATGCGGCTGGTGGTGGGGACAAGCGGAGCGCTATGTGGCCCCCACCACCACCCTGCTGTTCTCCCTCGCCTTCTCCTCAGCTCCCTACAATACCTATATCGGTTGCTACCGCGCAGAGTAAGTTCCGAGGGCGTTACCACACCGAACAACCAGGTCTCCAGAGCATTCTGCGGTGGTATACGATACTTTGTTTCTTATAACTCCAGTAAATACTGACGCTTCTGAGGAAACTTGTTTTTATTAATTGGAATCAATACCCGCCATTTCGAATTTAATTTGGCCTACATATTTTCTATAACGTTATATGCTTCTACTAGGCAGAGGGTATATTTTCTTTCATTGTGTACAGGTGGCATTACTTGACTACTATTGCTTATACTAAGGTTAATTCTACTACAGGTTATAAACGTCAATGTTAAAAGTTTGTCACAGGGAAAACTTCTGCCGCTTCAGCGCTGGTATAGGTAATGGGCGTAAACTGACCAATCACAGAACTTTCCTGAATTATAAGTTACATTAAGTTGATAGTTTAAAATGCAATATTGGTTTCTTTTCAATTTAAAATTAAGTTAAATGACATTTCATTTCCAAGCATATTTAAATTTAATTTTACTATAGTTTCTTATTTTTCTTGTCCCTTAGCGATAGCAGTGAAACTAGCGGCAGAAATGTTCCCTGTGTCAAACTCTCCCATAAGAAATACATGTTATTTCTAACCTGTAGTAGAATTAACCTTTTTATACTCTACCTCTGACCATCCAGGAAAAAAATTGTTTTCTTTCTTTGGAAGGTTACAAGTCAAAAACTTAAGAAAGATAGTGAAGGTGTGACAAGTTTGGTAACGCTTAAAAATGTAATGTCTATGCCATGTCAGACGGGAAATTTTAATAAATTTCATTATACGGAACTTACAGCGGAAATTATTTAAGAATTCGAAAATGGCAGGTACTTCCCCCCCCCTTAAAATCCCTTTCAAAGAAGGGGAAGTGTTATATGTCTGACGGATGTGTCTGTCTACCTGTTTTTTTTTTGTCTGTGGCTTTATAATTTCCCAAACGGATAGACTGATTTCAATTCTCTTTTTCATTTAAAGCTAGTTTTCTATGGGTCGTTCGGGATAAAGTGAGGACTAAAAATTTAACCTTTGAAAAACATCACTAGCCGTTACTGCATATAATTCAACATTAATAATAGTTGCCTTACTAATTGTATGGTTGGCAGCGAAACTACATAATATAGTTCCGTGTTTTATTCTATTTAAATACAACAATACTGAAACAATATCAATCGAAATCGACATAGTTGTATTTTATATAATTAATAAACTGTTTTTATCAACCTGTCTCAGATCATACGGACTACAATATTTATTTATCTTACGCGCGCAAACATCAAGTGATGTGTCCAGAGCGGTTAGATATTTCCCGGCGTCAACCGTTACACGCGGATATATACGAATTGGCTGAAAATAAAACATCAGCAGGGCTTTTTTGAGTGTTCACTTTATGCCGAATCGTCTATAGTTATGTTTCTAAGCTGCAATTGATGAAAATCTGTCGATCCTTATGAGCTCATAGAGGCGAGTTGCTGCTGAAGAGAAGACCGCACGCCAGTCACTTGCGCCTAGAGACAAGAGTGAGAGCTTATATGCGCGTGCTGTGTCGTCCTTACCACTTCCGTGATGTTAAGGCTCGGTTTCAGTCGCCATATTGAATTTTATTATTTTTCACATTTTTTTGGAATTCTGAGAAGAAAATTGTTAAATATGTGATTATACCTCAAATTCTGTTTACATTTCGCTACAGTACAGATCTTGCGATTTAGCTGTTAACTTACAATTACGCCGCAATTTGTCGGGTAAATGAAACACTAACAATTTATGAGCGAGTTACCTTACGAATTTTCTAAGTAACTGTAACACATTGCAGCCTGCCGTAACACATCTGCCTTTAAGCATTCACTCAGGCATTGTATAAAGTTTATGGTGTGGGAGGGGTGGGGTTACGGGTTCGTATCCCGCGCGAGACTTTGCGATGGGAATTACCATGACATCATACGAGCATATTGCGCGCGCTCTTTACACTGAGCTAAGATAATTTAAAGTTCACAGTTATTGAGTACGCTAGCTGTTAAATGCCTTCATCACACATTTTATCCAGAGTTACTGTTTACGTTACATAAATTCACGTGGGCAAAGCCGCAGCCGGCCAGCTAGTTTATTTATTTATAAATATTCGTTTATTTATAACTACCTCGATTATTTGAGCGCGAAAGTTTGTTATTTCCCACAGTGTCTTATCTGATGTTTTTCTCATTTTATTTCTATGAGACTTGTAAGCTATGTAACGCATAAAATTCAATTAAAATATAAGATTTATCACTAGTATAATCACTGCAAAGTAAATTTAATACACGTCTAAGCTGTTATTTTAAAAAATTGCGTAATTATTGGGGGGGGGGTCTATTGGATGCGAGCTGTAAAAAAAACTATTTTGTGCGGTAGGTAACGGGAGAAGTGTCATTGTGTAAATTAAACAAGAAAGCAAATACAACGATAATTTTTTTTTAATTTCTGTATTTTTATTAATTTAAAGCATTACATACTTCTCAGAATACATATTGAGAGTGATTTGCCCAAATATTTTCATAAAAGAAGTGCATTGCTGTACGCACTGTTTGTATAAAACAATACAGCAAAACACACACACACATGTTAGCAGTAAAATTACAAATCAGCTTACTACAACAAAGCAAACACATATTTGCAGTAAAATTACTAATTAACAAAAATATACAAAATACATGTTACCTGACTATTTTTTTGTCATTTCTTTAAATAATAATATATTGAGTAAAAAGTTTAGTTTATTAAAAAGTTCAATTAGGCTCCTTTTAAATTGCTAGTCATTAAATAAACCTTTTTAACTTGTTGGTAGTTTATTTATTAAGGGTGATTGATCCCTGTCAGATCGGTTTTATGATTTTTCTTGACACATTGTTTTACTTTTTCACGCTGACAAGGCATACTTTATTGTTTCATTCTCTTTTTGGAATCCATATGGTATTGTTTCTGTTAATGTTGCGGCCTCTGTAGTCGCTCCCGTAAATAAAGCAATTTTTCCTTTTCAGCTGTTTCCCGTTGCAAATTAATGAATATATAATGGTTCCAGCAATTACAGAAAATTGATTAAGTTTGTACCTATGCCTTGTCGTGACAAAAATTTTGATACATCGACTGGAACAGAAGTTATCGAGAAAAAACATATAAATCCAAGGTGGTAGGGATCAATACCCATTTACTGTAGTAGGTACCAGTATAATCCGGACATAATGAATTTTTTTTTGTTCTGTGTGAGTCTACATGTAATTCACTCGTCTGTGTTGTGTTGTGTTTATGGATATTGATTTTTATAACTTTACTTATGTTATTAACAGAAGAAAGTATGTTGGTAAACATAAATGCATGGCAGTTTTATAATAGTGTTCTGAACTAATCTTTACACGTGGATTTACTATTGCTTTTGCTATGATTCACATTTATTTTTTATTCTAAGCATGTCAGCAGTTTTGGTTGTGTTCCCCCTGAATATAACACCATAACTCAAAATGAATTGCACATTTGCAAAATGCAACTTTTTAATAGGTACTTCCATAGTGCAAGTATTTTTTAATGTATGAAATTCAAAACAAAAGGAACTTAATTTTTTTACAAAGTGTTTGCAGTTGGTCATTCCAGCTGAGAGTGTAATTATTGGTAATGCCCAAAAATTTGGTTTTCTCTACTACCATCAATAATTTACAATTGTATATTTCCTAAGTCATAACTGAATTTTGACATATCTGTTTCAGCTTTTTTTTTTTTTTTTCACTTTATA
>PNEQ01011962.1:46855-81677 GCA_003012365.1 Medauroidea extradentata | reverse complement strand
AGCTCTATGCCAATTTTGGTGGCTCTATCTCTTATATTTTCTAGTATTTTTCGAAAAATGTTAAAAAAATTATTTTTTTCAACGTGGCGTAGCTCCCTTAATATTTACCACAGAATAGTGTTGGTTTATATACCCCACCTTATTTTCCATAACGAATCCCCTCCCGGACTTTGGCACATGAATTCTGGTCCATCCTGTATAACGCGTTTCGTCGCATGTTACACAGGGAATTAAAATTAATTGTTTTGGTAACTCAAACATACAAACAGAGTTTGGCTTCTGCAGTGACCTTATCGATCGGTCTGATATAATATTGACAGTTAAGGCCTGTTTGCAAAGGACGCTTCTCAGAAATTATGACGTTTACATTGTCGAAAGCAAATTTGACTCCCACGTCATCTAACTGAAACAGGACAAGAAAATATTTTCAACTAAACAAAATTCTACCTTTAGACAATTGGCCGTTCCAGAAATATCACAGGTACTAATAGTAAAGTCAACAATCGCCTACGTGACTTCCAAATTTCAAATCCGAACATAAGTCAAAAACAATAATAATACGTTCATCGACTCTTAACAGAAAACAGAGTTTTTAGGTTTTGCTCTGTTTTCATTTACTAATTTTATGTATTATATTACTTGTTTGTATAAATATTACAGTCTGTCTAATACATATAGTGTATAAACTTAATGCATTTCCATAGTCAACGAATACACAAAAATTAAATACATTTTCTGTAATAATGTTTGTTCAGCGAGTCTTAGAAACTGAACTTTACCCAGCATATCGAACGAAGCTTTGGTAGATATTTTTCCGAAAGAAAAAAAAATATATATGCTTACAGTAAAATAAATATGCACCGGAAGTATGGAAGCATCTTACGAATGCTTCGGCAAAGAAACTAGTCAAGAAATAGTTTGATGTTTGAAACTTAATTTGATATCATCTAAGATAAACAATAATTGTAATAAACTTACGATCATCGTCATATAGGCCTATAAAAGATTAATTTAACAATATTAGTTTATTTGCAAGCCCTTGCCGACTCCTTTCTCCTTTTTCCTGCACAATGCCTGTGCAATGCCGCAGGTAGGTGACTTCTCGCAGGTATCTCCCATTCTCCCGGACCTTCATTCCAGACACTCTTCCATATTCACCTCGTCACACATCATCGCCTCTCAAAACCTTAGCCGTTATAATATTTCAACTCAACTGTCCCCATCGCGACTACGTCAACTATTGATTTAACATTTAACAACGTTGTTTAACCCTTCTGATAGAAAATGAACTCTTCTGCCAGCTACCTCCAACATAGCAGTTCCCCGTCACCTTACCTGGTACGGGATTCGAACCCAAAACCTGTTACCAGTGTTCCCAACAACAACGCAGTGCCACGTCACCAGAATGCTTAAATAAATGTGTAGATACATGTCCGTGTCTATAGATGTATACGTATCAATAGGACGGCCAAAATTAACAACTTTTAAATTATCTCTCCGTGGTCGTACATTATTTTCGAGGTTTCTGGAACTTTCTAAATCATTCCACTCGCTAAATAATTGAAGTTCGAAAAATTAAGAACTAGCTATTTGTATATTTATGTATGTTTCATTCGTATCAAAAATTATATCCATAGCTAAATAGGTTTAAGAGATGAAGAAAATTAATTGAAAACATACTTAATTTTTATGTGTCCTTGTAGAATGAATTTCACAAAATTCTGAAACTACTTTTCACGAATATGTGTAAGCTCCATTCTGAAGCAATGATATATTCGATATCTCAAAGTTTCAAAGGTTACAGAGGTTTTATTGAAAACACACTTTACAGCTTCTCGCCCCCTTGATATTCGAATTTAGAGAAATCTGAAAATTAGACAATGTGAATTTTCGTTTTCTACATTCTGAATAAAAGCTCATCTTGATTTCTGAAATGGGTTAAGAACTATCAAGTATATACTGAAAACACATTTCTCCCCTTAAAACCCACTAAAGTTCTGAATTTCGAACAATCCCTTTTTAGTGCGTGTTTATGACGTAAAAGGAAGTCACCCTCAGTATGCCATGTCTTGAGTTCAGCGGTTTGTATTGTGCGTTGAAGAGTGAGTGAGTGAATGAGTGAGTGAGTGAGGTACTTAATTTTATATATCGAGACAATACTGCGAATTTTACGTGGCATTCTAAGAATTACATGCGTGTAAAGACACAGCGGGCAGCTATGCACTAAGTAACCGCTGAACACGGATAAGTTGCAAGTTCCCTTTCGTTCAGTATTCCAACTGACAGACTACAAATTTTACTTCTGATTCTCATGACAGGTGGACATTCAACAAATTTGCTACCTTACCCGTACCAATATTTAGTTCAGTAAGTCCTTTGCCGTTCCGTGCCAACCTCTTCTGTATAATCAATATTATATACTTTGAGGCAATATTAAACGTATTTGTAAAAAATTAGACTCGCAAATACGCACTGCTTAGCAGCATGTTTTAACCGTCCATACATAACCTCAAATACCTCGTTTTAACAGTCGTCAGGAACTTCATAGCCGAAAAATTTCTCTTCGAGTTTGACGGTTGATTAAGTCGTCATCGTCGATAATGATTGATGGTGAAACATAAATTATTTTTTTAATGTTGGTCGAGCAGTGTAATGTCCGTTAAAGCTGATAACGAAGGTTAGTGAAACCGGCTATTAGGTTCTAGAAAACCGGTCATTAGGCTTTTGAAGCGCCTATTCATACGCGTTATTTAATACAAGCACTTCGTATTCGATGACAACATAAATGGTTTCTCTGCTTATGACATTTTACTAATTTGCGTTTTAATGCACAGAAAGTAAATAAAAACTATTGGGAACAAAACAGGAATCTATCCCTGGACAGAACTAAATCTGAGTCGCGTGTTCGCTTTCCAGTTTACAAACGGGCAGATTCACTAGGAAAACTTGTACATCCGTGTATGTACCACCATTAACTCCTAACGTAGTCCGTGAATAAAATGTTTACCATACATTCCGAAGTAAAAAGGCACCCATCCGTGTATTCGCCCAAAGCGGTTTTCACAATACAGCGGCACGATACGCCTGACGCTTGCCGCCAACGATGAATTCCTGCCACGTCTTCATAACAGGGCGATGAAATATCGCCAGCCGCTGGCGACACAAAGTTGTGCTGCCATATTTTATCTGTAGAAATAACTCAGTAAATGTTAAAGGTTTTCAAAGTAACATGAGCGAAAAATAACGAAACGATAATCGGTTTATGTTCGCATCAATATAAACAAATATAAAAGCACAAGTGAAATTTTCCAAGGAAAAATAAAGCAAGACAAATACATAACTTTCTTTTCAACGACCTTACGCAATAGATTGGATAAATTTACACAAACGTCAGTATTATAGTATAATTTTGTTAATATTAAATTTATTTCTAACTTCTGTTTAACCTGGAAAAATAGTTGCACTAGTGTCAAAATGTAAACAACTATTCTTCTCTTTTGTATCCTTTGCCAGCTATAAGTGTCAAATCCAAATCCAGCCGCTCGTGCAATGTTCCCTACATCCGTCGCTAGGGTCAAGGCTTTGGTTGGCTGACGCTCGTCGCTGAGTTACACGTCGTTCTACTCTACTGTTTAAACAGTCTAATGCATTGTAACAGTATTTAAACCGAAAATAGATCCCTCCTCACTGCTTGGAGATAGGGCACTTTTATTAGCAGAAAGCTGTATGAACAACAAACGTGCCTGTATTGTCTCGTTGAAAGTTTTCTAGTATTGTTTTGGACTGTACGTTGGAGTTGAGTTCAAAGTGTGCAGTGTAGGACTGAGAAGCTAAAATTAGTTTTTTCTTGCTAATTGCTATTTGATTTGTGAAAACAAAGAATTGCATGCTACTCGAATAAATAGCAGAAGATATTGCAAGAGAATAGATTTTTTTACTTGGTACATTACGAGAGGATGTGGTAGCAACGGTGACAACTTACCGTTAGGGATGAAAACTACAGTCTTAACAACCGCAAGTACGTTTAATTTTAAGCATCTTAGGCGTTGCTTCATTTAATTTTACATCCTTGTCACAAATGAATAGCCTGTGTTTACGCTTTTTTCCCCTCTTTACGTAAGAGTTAAATGAGGGATCACTGTGGTCAACCCTCCCACGTAGGCGATATTTAATCGAATCCCAGCGTACTCGTTCCGTTATTTTTCGCATATAGGAAACGAGGCGGACGTGGCCCCTGGCTGGCGATTATTCTCGGGTAACTACCATTTTCTTCGCCTTTCTCATTCCGTGGCTCATCTAACCTCTCCACATTGTTCATGTATGTTTCACTGCGTTATGATATGGCCAAGCATTCCGGACAGAGAGACAGAGAGAGGTCCAGGCTGCAATTATGCCAGCGATGGGAAACGGTGGAAGACAGCACCTTACCCCACACCCCTCTGCAGTGCCGTAATAATGAGGACAAGCACGCCTATATTACGCCTAGTTAGCCTGTAAACCAGGTGTGTCGCCCGCCAACACTCGTCCTATCGTGAACTCAAATAGAATAATGTATTCCGATCCCAACAAAGTTGAAACTTACAGGTTAGCATGCAGCTACAAACGTTTTCATTTCTTCAGATTTCTTTAACAGTTTAATAAACCTTCACATTTACTTCTAATTCTTAACTTCACGTCTTATTCCATATCCGAATACCATGCCATTGTCACCCACATATAAGTAATTTTTAGAAAATAGACAAACTGTACATATAATCCAAATGTTATAAGGATATAACAGTGTATATTATTGTAACTTCTGGTTTGATACTATTGTATTCTCTTTCAGAAAAGTTATTGTGTACATAAAACTCCACTTGTAAGAGGAGAGCGATACTGCATTAAATGTTATTATTTGTAAATTTATTATGATAAATCCATTTTATACTTAATAGTAATATGATACCATAATTTTGGGCCACCGATGAACTGTTTTACTGAATGAGTATATAGCTTCCGAATTGAACAGTACACATTTAAACAGAACTTTTAGTACAGCTGGCGGATTCGCGATACCACGTCACACTCGTACTGTCTGCCGCGATCGTGTGGAAGAGTGCACGTCTTGCACAAGTTCAAGGACACTCCGACCAGCCTTAGTTCAGCAGAGTACAGCTGATGCCTGTCAACCTAGATTTTCAACTTCAAATAGGCAGTTACTTCATCTTAGTTATCCGTATTTCTTTAACTAGTCCGTCTAAGAAAGTCATATCCGTATTGAAGAGTTGGTTAACCTTTTTCCGTATTGTAATTAAGTGAAAAGTTACAATGTTTGCTTAGGCGTAGCTGCTATTTATTTACTTACTTTCATAACTCCACAGAATAAAGACATGACAACTACAAGACCAGTACTACCACCCACATAACCTAAGACAACTACTTTTTTACAACACAGCTACCACACTCCTTTTCACTAACGTGGTTCCTTCCCTCATCGATATATATGTATACACTGTCATAATTTCAGTCTATTGGGTTTGCGAATTGCTTGTCAAGAACGAGGATTCGTAGGCAATATTGTTTCACTATTTCCTTCTTCTGCTACTGCCAAACTTGGGCCTGGAAAGCCTCAGAAACCCTTTTGCTCTGATTCAGAATCACTTGTGATGTTCAGTTCCCTTTCTGCAGCCCCTTTAAAAGTCCCCATAGGATGTTGAGTCGTTTCACAGGAGCTCTGTCTCCAACCCTTTTTCTCTTGCATTCTCCTGAACGACAGATGCCTGAGTCTGCTGCCGCTTTGAAGGCAAGTATGAGGCTGCTGTTGTCTGCACGTTGCTATCTGTCTACCCATAAATGGTTCAATCGTAGCTGCTTGCTGTGATAGCACACCACCATCGTGTGCAAACAAAGTTTTAAGTTTTCGGATGTGATCGGCATGACCGAAGTGCCGATCTCGCTTTCTGCGAGTGTGTTCCCCCAGCTGCTTGGCAACGTGCTTCGCTTGCATTATTTTAATGAATGGCGGCTTCAAAAGACTCAGTCGTGTCCGAGGTTGTCGCAACAAGAAAAGTTATGCTGGTGTAGATCCGGTCGTTGAGGAAGGAATGTTCCTGTATACAAAAATAATGTTGCCTAACTATGTAGTTGCCTTGTGGCCTTACGTGTACTTTGCGAACACACAGTTTTTAAAAAGTCCTTTTTTACCTCCTGCACAACTATCTCAGCTAACCCATTCGATTGTGGGTGGTATGAATGGATCAATGCATGACGAATACAATTCATCCTAAAAAACAACCTGAATTCCTCGGACACGAATTTGGGTCCATTATCAGAAACCAGCAACTCTGGAAGGCCTAGGACTTAAATAGAGTTCTGAGATTTGCTACAGTTGCCTCTGCCGTAGTTGAATGCATGACAAAACCCTGAACACATTTTGAGTGAGCATCCACAACAAGTCTCGACCTCCAACTGATACACAACCGACATATATGCGTTGGCACTTCATTGTCGACCATTGCCACTGCTGTAACGGAATCCTTTCGGCGGAAGACTGCACACTCTGGCAGCAGTGGCAAAACTTTTCCAACTCTTCAATCTGGTTGCCTAGTCCTGGCCACCACACGTAACTCCGTGCTAACACGTTCATTCATGTAACCCCTGGATGTTAATTATGCAATAGAGTCAAGAAAACATTCTGTAAGGATGCTGGAATGATAACCCGGTGACCCCATAGGACACTATCTACATCCACTGCCAGCTCTGCTCTTTTAGTACAATGCTGGGATCGTGATTTGTCGGGGTTATACTCCGGCCAGCCACTTCTGGTAAAATCGTTGACTCGGGCAAGGATAGGATCATGTTTCGTTGCTTGCTCTATATCAGCAGGAAGCAGGGGCTTCTCCATGACTGATGCGAAATATTTTATCGTCTCAGTGAATCTTGGCACTGGTGAAAATGTAAATTCTCCAAACTCTAGAGGCTGACTGGCAGCCGGGATAGTGCATCTACATGGGGAACATCTGCACCTTGTTTTTACCGAATTTCATAGTCATAAGCGGACAATATCAGCGACAATCGCCGTAATATTGCTGCTGCCATCGGTGAACTCACCAAAAATGGTGAGTGGTTTGTGGTCTGTCTCCAGAATGAACTTACGACTGTAAATGTAGCTATGAAATGTCTTTACAGAATGGATTATGGCCAATGCTTCTCGATACAACTGGGTATATCTCTTCTCCGCTGCACTTAGTGTTTTCTAAACAAATCCAATAGGACAGTCACCACTGTCTCCAGGATGTGGCAAAACTGCTCCGACCCCAGTAGGGGATGCATCACAAGTCGATACCAATGGCTTGGCTGGGTTAAAGCGGAAGAGTAGATGAACACGATAAAAACATTCCATACTCTTTTGAAAGAGCCTACTCTCGTCATAATTCCATTCCCAAAGCACATATTGTTTTAATAACTCGTAAAATGCACTTAGTTTGCAGGATAACTGAGGGATTTACCTTTGGTTAAACACTGGCGTGCTATGCGTGTGTAAATAAGCAAAGCATGTAATCTCCTTGAAAGGGCACGCGTCAACTACAAAAGAGCCCTTGCCACAATGGAAACACCTCAGTTGATGGTCATTTCCCGACACCGTTCGACGATTGGAAAGGGTTACCCTAGCGATATCATTTGGTATCTTCTGGCCATATCCCCAGGCATTTTTCTGTACATCAGCTTGTTCCAACCTTACTGCCAGTTCTAACGCATCTTCGAACGACAGATCCTCTGATAACAGTCGCTGGCGCATGCGCTTATCGGCAATTCCAACCACTAGTTTGTCCCTCAATGCTTCGCTCAGGTAGCTGTCAAATTTACGGGATGTTGAAAGATACTTTGTAACCTACTACAAATTCTGCTATATTTTCCCTGGGTTTCTGCATTCTACTGTACGAGTCGTACCATTCAGCCAAATCAACCGAATCGACGTCCGGAAACATTTAATCACTTAGCCCTGCCTATACGCTTGGTCCAATCACAGATACTTTACTATCGTCCTTAATTTGATTTCTCTAGAAATAATACGTAAGCCTCTTCCTGTGGGGAAATTTCCACCACTTTTTCAATCGCTGTAATTTCTTGCTTCCAGATAGTGGACTATTTCTGTAACTTAATTTAAACTACTTTCATTTAATCCCGTCCTCGTCGTCAGTGTAAAAAAGTGAGAAGTTAAAATTATTGCTTTGGCGTAGCCTACTTTTATTAACTTACTTTCATAACTCCATAGAATTATGACTTGACTTGACAACAACAAGAACAGTACTACCACCCACATAAACTAAGACAATTACTTTTTTACAGTATAATGTATTTCTCTACTGCTACCACACATATTCCCACTGCCAGAATGATCTCAAATATTTAAGTACAACTAAATTCCAATTTCGGACCTGCTTACAGATTCGGGGACGGATCTTTTCGAAACATTGGGGGTAATGATATGATATGGCTAAGCATATTGGACAGAAAGAGAGGTTCAGGCTGCATTTAGGCCAACGTCGGGAAACCAAGGAAGACAGTAACTCACCCCACCCTCTCCGTTGTGCCGTATTAATGAGGACAAATACGCCGATATAACGCCTTGTTATCCAGTAAACAAATCTCTTCTACCCTCCAAAGTTCGTCCTATTTGCAGTCCAGCTTTCCTCCGGGGCTCAGGGGTCGAGTCCCGGCGGGGGAGTGCTCGTCCGTCGATGCCGTGTAGCTCATAAATCCAGCTTTTGGCAAGGTCGTCAGATTAAATTAGGTGGCAGCAACTCTCGACTTAATTTAAAACATTAATAATCAGTAATATTGCGCTCCCCTCCTAAATTAATATAATATGTTGTAACCGTTTTTGTATTCAGTGTACCTGCCGTTGTAGTAGAGTAAATGCAAATTTAATACATAACTTTCGTAGTCATTTAACTATTAATAACCATTAAATATCACTACTTAATAAACTTTACAGCAATTGTTTCAGAAACCGGCCTAACCCTCAATTCGCCCTTCTCTCACTCTCAACAGTGATACTGTACGAGACGCGCACGTAGAGGATTTTCAACTACTATTTGGTTTAACATTTGGCAAGATTCAGTTCCTAGAAGTTATAATCATTCACTTGCTCTACTCTACTTTGTGTGACCAGAAACTCAAACGAAATATTTCGGGAGCTGAGTCATTATGGAAAATGACAAATGATAAACATTACAACTTATGATCTACCCAAACTAGTAAAGGGAATTTTTTCATGAAATCGAAAATGGCTTGAAAAAGCCCATCTATTTAAAATGTTTTTTTAATTGTTATATTGTGTAATGTTTTCGAATCCAACCATGATAGTCATAATGTATACCCTAACTTTTAGGCTTATTACCATTGAAAAATTTGGAACATGTGGTTAATTTAGACAGATGTCAGTCAGGACGTAGTGTGCTAATTTTGTGTTTCGATAACTTACTGAAAACTTGAGTGGATAATGTATTTACAGTCTGTTTGTGAAGTGAAGACGGCAGACGAAATGCTTCCCTGAAAAGTGATGTAAAAATATGTTTCTGTAAATAAGGCTCAAGATATTTCTAACTGTTATTAGTTTCGTTTTTAAGGAGTTGTTTTAATCTTCACGATAAACCAGCGAGACACGGTCAGAACTAAAGCGTTAAATTCTGGAAAGGAAACAAAAACGTACCGTGCTATCGATTGATTGAAACTGTGAAATAATGCATATCAAATAAATTCAATATATTAACTTAATCAGCGACAAAATCAAGTAAATTTTGTTATTCGAATTTATTCAAATTCATTATACCGAAGTTCAAGAATTATGGAATCCGAGCAGCAAAGAAATTTTCAGCAAATCCCATGTTACGTAATGACTTGTACAATACAATATCATAATATCTACAGCGCAAAGCCGACAAAGTCAGTGAGAAGCAAGAAGCAACAGTGTAATTATTTTCCGAATACAAAATAAAAGTTTCTTAACTTTTTCTACCTTATTGAGCAAGCATAATATCTTCTAAATACTACAGAGTCACAAATCTGTGGATTATATTAATAATTATTATTATTATTACTTTTTACATAATACCAACAGGTTGGTAACTGCATGTTTTATAAGGGTTTAATATGTCTACAACAGAATTAGAATAAAGTGTCAGCGTTTCATTTTTAAGTGCGTGTTTTACTAAGGTCGAATAAACTGTCCCAACAGGAACATTCAAAGTGACTGATTACTTCTTTTTCCCGCGATGCTCGACACTATTTTAGAAGTCTACAAATTGCTGACAGCAACAGTTTGAGCCGTCTGGTTTCCTCGCCATGTTAGTACGCACAGAAAGAGAGCTGAGACCGCATATTGGATTTTTCCAATATCATTCGAGAGCTTAGTGATTACAGGAAGATTAAAGGATCGACCCAAGAGCTAAAAGAAAAAGTGGTTGGTATCGGGGAAAAGTCAACGGGAAACGCTGTGCTTTTAAAAAAGTGCGGTCTGATGAGAAGTAACATTGTAGTCCTACCCCGAGTTCTGTAAAAAAACCGCCAAGAGGGAAATAAAATACTGTTTAAGAGCACAAAAGAGAACTGAATATATAACTCTCTGCGACGTTCTGAGATCTGGCAGCGTATCATAAGAACGAGAACATTTAGATATGAATACGTAATATTTTCGATGTATTCCATTACTACAAAACATCAAAATCTTGTATACTAGTATTGAACTGGTATGAAATATCGGGTCTTGATGTACATCTCCATTCACCTACAAATAGAATGATGCATTCTAAAATTAAATCAACTTGGTGTCATATAGAAAATACAGCTCCAATATAACAGATGCCAAGCATATTATTTTGATTTCTTAATAAGACATATTCTTTGCGCTCTTTAAACCAAATCAGTATATATGTTATAACTGACTTACGGGTATTCAAGTTGAGAATAATCGTAATTTTATATTTATATGAAATGGCGTTACTTGGAAGTATATTTTTTCTATTACAAAGAGAAATTCAGATCAACCAGTTTTCCCATAATGGCACTTCAAATTCTAAATTTCAACGTTTTTAGTTCTTATAAGTAGCAAAATCCAATGAGCATAAATTAATTTAAAAATTCACACTGAATCTACATGTCTAGGGCTATTGCTTTACATGTTTTAAAATCCATTAGGAAATAAGTTTGTATTTTTAAAAAAATATTAAATTTTGATTTTTTGCCTCTTTATCGATTTAAAAAAACCACAAACATATTTTAGTGTGAATTTTAAAACATGTCAAGCAGTGACCCATATGACATGTTGTCTCAGCATGAATTTTTTAATTTATTTATTGTTCATTGGTTTTTGTAACTTATAAGAACTAAAAATGTGCAAATTTTGACTTTGAAATGCCATTATGAGAAAACTGGCTGAGCTATCTAGTTTTTTTTTTTTTTTTTTTTTTTTTTCGTATTAGGCAAATTTATTTCCAAGTTACGTCTACAAAACTAACACTATTCCAAACAAATATAAAAATATGATTTTCCTAACTTGGACGCCTATTATCACTTGCAGATTGTTGATTAAATTACTATGTGAAGTCCGTACTATAAACTTACTCAAGCTTGCCAAACTTACACAAGTATATTTAATACAGACACAAATATGATTCCCCACTAATTATGGCGTGAAAATATTACAATCCAATGTAGGCATGATCCAGTAATCGCAGTGAGTGTGTTTTATAAAACAGAGCATACGAAATTTTTCTCATTACATTTCTTTAGAAAATTATCTTATAAAACTAGTCTAACTTAGACATTATAATTGAGAAGAAGGAAACATCAGTTCCAAAAATATTTCACTTGTGCACATTTAAACATACCTAATTAAATTAACAAAATCAATTTTTTTTAAACTGCCTGGGTATGTTTGTTATTTGTTTTCAAAATAAAGGTAAAATAATTAGTAAATAATCATTTTGAAATGTTCCTTTAAAATATATATTTCCTAAATGTTAGAAAGCATATCTAGGAAAGTTTTCACACGCATAATTCCATAATTTATTTAGCACTGCAGATACTTTGCAGTATTATTTTTCTTTATATTTGCATATATCTAATTGAAGACTTAACATTCATAAGGGGCTAAGTGCAAATAGGTAAGTTTTGAGATAATTACGAATACGGTATATTGCTACAAACAAGTGAACAAGGAATTATACAAATGCGTTTATATATTTTTTACAATAGGGAAGTAGTAAATAGGAGAAATCGAACAGTAATTAATACAAAACACTTATGAACATCAATATATAGTTTTTAAATGAACTATAATGTGTTGATGTTACGCCAACCGTCTGATTGTGCTGATGTACGGCGGGTATGAATATCACTAGGAGATAGCACTTTAGGTATGTCTTCGACATAATGTTTGGGCACCTTTTTATGTACCTAACTCATTTTTGTCGAAAATGTCACTTAGCCCCTTTTGAATGTTAAGTTTTCAATTATTTTGCGATAACTGCAAGTAAGCAATGTTTTAGAAAGTGGTTTTGTGTACAAAAATTGTGTAAATTGGTTTTAGTTCAGAAAAGTCAATTATAATTTACTGATATGAACGGCGCTCTGAACCGAAATGTGTGATTTTTTTAACTGTATCAAAGATGGCCAACTCTTGCACATTACATTAAACAGTAGTTTCTCACAAATGAAGTAATTTTCCATCCCGTAGTTTTAGTACAAGCGCGTGTCAGTGTAGCGATTTAACTATTTTCGCCACTTACCTAAAGTAAAAACTATTCAAACGATACGGATTGCATAATTTAGAGTAAAAGTACATGTATTTAGCTTCAGCACCTTTTTTACATCACGTAAACAATATTATTTTATTAAAGGTACTCAAAGTAATGTAATAATTTAGGTACATACAAGATTTTTATTTTCGAAAATAGTCAAATCGCTACTTTAACAGGCCGTTGAGCTTGCTGCTTCTCGGAGCAATACCAATTCACGCCCACATACCTGTAGCGCTCTTCGCAAACTCTCTGTTTTCCTGTAAGAGAAGGGGGAAGGGGAGGGCTCGTCTCAAGAATAACAGAGTAGATACTTTGTACCAAGTTTATTTCAATGAGCAAGCTCATACAATGGGACGAACCCTAACCGCTCGATGCATAATTAGTGTTGCGGTGTGCAGGAGGAGAAAGGACAAGGGTCGTTCTCGTCCCTATCAAGGCACTTGCCCCGATACTCGTGGTTGGTGATGCTGCGGTCTGGTCTCATTCGGGATCGAACCCAAGACTCTCTTCGGCAAGCAATGGGCTCTCCAGCAACTGTTGGACCAATGGTTTTGTGTTGCACATTACTGTACAAGTAGTGTTCTCTATGTTTTAAGTTATGTGTTTTGTTATGTGTACTTGTTATGCACCATACAATGTTAGTATAATTGTGGTGTTTTATTTTATTGAAGTTGTTGCAAGTTGTGTTATAAACTGAGGTGAAGTAATGTATGTGTTGTCTGCAATAATTTACAGAATTGAATTAGTTTATTCATCATGTCAAATAACTTGTCCCACAGTATCTATATCCCAGACACATACACAAACACACACACATACATATATATATATATATATATATATATATATATATATATATATATATATATATATATGACCTCGCCAGGGGACGAATCCAAGACTTCCTTCGGCAGGCAGTCGACTCACCAGCAACAACCTGGACGACGGTCGCTGTCACCACTTGCGACTCCGCGGTTCCGACGACTGCCCCATCTCCAACATTCTGGCCTCCACCTCTACTATTCTCTCCCACTTCCTCAAAACCTTCTGCCTTCTGATTGGCCACCTCGATGACAACCACTGGTCCGCCAATATTTTCCTGATTTTGATAACTAACTCTGCTGGTGTTTCCCGGTCATGTTTTCCAGATATGCACACTTTTGGATCGTTATGGTTTCTTCAAGGTTCCCTTCTGTTGTGATTCTCTGTTTGTAATTACGCTGTGGTCGCATTCCTTCTATTGTTTGATCCACTCTAGCCTACGGTGCACAGAACAAGACGCTAGTACGAAAAGTATGTAACCGAAAAACGTTTTATATCTGGAAAACTGCTATTAATGTAACGTCTAACAGTTGGCCAATGTTTGATAGAATTATTATAAAATGAATATTTCGGTCCAGAGCTGCCTTTAAAGAGTTTGCAGGACATTAAAGTAAATTTAAATGGCATTACAAAGAGCAAACATTTATGTACATAAATATTTACAAAGTTTAATAAAATAGCATTACCAAGGATCAATATTTATGAGTATAAATATTTAATTTCTTATGTACAACTGTTTTGTCGCTAGTGACATAAAACGATTTTGTGCAAAAAAATAATTTAGATGTCAGTGTATATTAGCTGTAGAAACAACAACAAATTTTTAATGAATTTGTGGCGTTTTAGGATAGTAAGTTTTTCAGTTGAATTAAAAGAATACTTCCTGTTTAGCGTTTTAAATACGTCAAGCAGCAGTTTTTTTAAAATTCACTCTCACACTGTCACTTATTCAACTATACCATACCAAAGGTTAGATTTAATTTGAGACATAACGACAGTGTTACGTACTATTCTCCTTGGCGGCTTTCAATGCGATGATTCCATCAGCTTCGAAATTTCTGAAATTAGTTTTCAAGTATGTTTCGTTCTCATCATTCTAAAACAAATGTCACCTCGATATCTCGACGGGTTTCCATTAGGTATCAAAGATTTAATAAAAATTAATTTCACGTCTTTATATAAACACTTGAATTTTGAAAAATCCCAACATGTACTTTATAGGTATGTGTGTGTGTCACTGAAGTGAAATTCACAACATGGACAGTGGAACTTAACGATGTGAAGAATTTTGGAAATAATGTTATTTGCATTAGTGTAAATCTTATTAAGGGAAAATAACGACGATAGCCCGTTGGGTTCTAGCTCTATCGGCGAATTATCGAAAATCCCATTTCACCACATTTCAACCCCTCACGTGTCAGTAGAGATAGCTTGCTACCCGGTTCACGCCAGTGTGCCAATAGTATGTAGTAATAGCTTGATATGGGAAGTTGTGCAGTTGTTACTGTACTAACGAGCATATTCCTGCACCAACAAGGAACAGTGTGTGATATTCCAGAAGGAAGTATAGGAAGTATACGAGTCGGTATGCACCAATAAGAGTTTTCAAGAATTGTCTAACGTGTGATAGGGATGTAGTCAGTGAAAATGTAAATCTTGAAGATTTAAATACGAAAGTTGTTCGTGTGGAAGGGAGAATTGTTTTGTAGTAATTAATGTATAGATTTGGCTTTAGAGACATTACAGCCAAAGTTGGTAGCCCTTTGGAGAAACACCCTCCAAATTTCACATTTCTAGATGTAGCGGTTTTGGCAGTGCGTTGAATTGAATGTTAGTCATTCATTCTTCAGTTTTGTACGTAGAGATAATGGTTTGTGATAATTATTACAAGAACATAATATTTATTTGTAAGGTCATTTGAGGAAATAATTTTTGAGAAGCAAGTATTTTGTATAAGAGCAATGAATATCTCGAGTATGTAAAATAATTAATTGAAAATGACAAGTGTGACACAAAAAGGGTATATTCATTTAAGGTTATTGCAATAGCGTTTGTTATATAAACTGGTGTGATTTGCTGAAAATAGGCCTGCTACATTGCTAGCAAATCTTGCCGAGTCACAGAAAATCCGTGGTTACATAAAAGCAGTATTCACGAGAACATGAGCAAAAATCAAAATAAACACACAAAGGAAGACGGAAATGGCTGTCATACAAATAATTCAGTCAGCCGGAGTTCCTCAGATTGTTCGTGTGACTGAAGATGGGAACAGATACCACTTCCCGAAATATTGCATCTGTTTTCGATGAAAGGAGCCTGCTATTATCGTCTGTTTAGTGTTCGTCATGTTGTCTTGCCTACAATTTCTATCGCTGTGTTCATTTGTGTGGTCTCAGCTGTTTTTGTCCACCATTGTCGCCATTTGTTTGGTCCTTGCGTGTTTTGTCTTTTGTCTTAGCATTACTTACAGTGTTTACAATATGTATTTATTTTGTTTCAGGTGATATTACAAGTGGAAAACGATGGCCTATGAGTCGAATTACTAAATAGACGAGCGAATCATCATGATTACATGGGCTCATGAACGACAGCAAACCGGTAAGACGATGAGAGATACCCAAGATGATTTCAGGATTATGTTCTATAGGGCAGCACTATCGAAAGCAACGGTCTCTTACGATGGGAAAAAAAAACTGTTTGAAACTGGTTCCATTGTTGACAGGCCCCGCTCTGGAAGACCAACAACAAGAGCTGAAATATGTGCTGAAGTTGCCGCATCGGTTGAACGTTCATCGAGAAAGTCTCTACGAATGCAATCTCAAGAACTTAATGTGTCAGTAACGACATTGAGACGTTAAATGAAAATTGATTTATCCTTAAATGCATACAGACCTGCGTTCGTTAATGAGCTAAGTGATAATGACATGGAGACGCGACGTAATGCATAGGCGCGAATATTGCAGGTTTTCGACACACTTCCCGCGCGTGGAAAAGTGATATTTTCATACGAATGCGCCATCTACAGAAGTGCAAAATATAGTAACGTTTATTTCTGGAGTAAGGAGAGTCCGCATTTTTTTGAAGAAGTTTAAATTAATCCACCTCGTGTGATGGTATGGGGTTGCACTGTCTGCTAAGAATTTGAGCAGAATTCGGTTGGTCGATATTTTTTCGAATATCCTGTAACTCATCAGACAGTAGTAGTCAATCAAGTTACGTATCTGTCCAAGCTACAAAACTGGTTTGTACCGCAATTGGACTGTTTAAGCCTTCTCGGTAACATTTGGTTACAACAGATGTAAGGTAGTACCTCAATGGTGTGTTCCAAGACAAATGGACTGTAAGAGGATCACCAACTTTACCAGCTCCTCTGAAATTATCGCTCGTAAGTCAAGACCTCATTTCCTGTGATAATGCAATATGGGGTACATTGAAGAGTCAGTTGCCAAGACGCGGTACGATACAACAAAGGATCATAAACAAGTTGTTCGATGTGCTTTTGCTGTAATCAAACCAGCCATGTTACGGCGTATTTCACATCGTATCTGGAGGAGAATAATCCTGTGCTATGACAACGGCAGCGTGTATACAGAGCCTCTGGACTAAATGGTGGCCCCATATCGTATCTTTCGTACACATGCTGTTATAATATCGTATTGCAGCCGTTTCTCCCATTCCCAGAAGGTAATGGGACTTTCGAAAAATCCTGAATACCTACTATAATCCTGTTTCGGAATTTTTTGCATGTTTGTATACTACAGATATGTCTGACACCCTTGATGTGTTCTACTTTTTTTTTTTTTTTTTTTTTTTTTTTTTTTTTTTTTTTTTTTTTTTTTTTTTTTTGCATTTTCTCGTTTTTATTTCTACTGTGTAACATTGGGTTTCCTGCGATTCAGAAACATACGCTGTCCACGGAATATATCCAGCAAATCACACTAGTTTATAAAATATGACATTTTCCTATCATTACAGTTACATTTTAAAAAATACATTCACAACATTATTTATTCTGATAGACATTGACCTTTACGTGTATATGTATCCCAAAAATTTGCAGACTTGAGAAGTTTAAACATAAACATATAGTAATTGCCGTTTTGTATATTCTTATCGATTAACTTGAGGTGTTTATGGAAAGATCACATGAAGATTTTACTAAATAAGAAAGAAAACATTTAAAGATAAAAATTACATGATAAACGAAATATGTTGTATATCAACTTATCATTAAATCAGAAAACTTAGGACCGTAACATGGCATTCAGTTTCTAACTTAAAGGCAACACCGAATCAAAACATACTTGTGTTTAATTATATGAGTATGAGTAATATGATTAGTGGCTTTATTATTTTTACTTTGGTTAATGTTTGTCGTGTAGTAAAGTATATAGTGCAATTTTATAACTGAAAAACACTATCTTGCCAGAAATTAGTCATATCTGAACAAAGCCAAAGCGTTACTAACTACCTTTAAGTAATTTACGAATGAACTTTTCATTCCGCATGTATCACAATGTGTTTGAAAAATGTTACGCTTCAAATAGTTTGAAACATTATGACTTTTAACAAAGTGTGGATATTCACTTGGTAAAAAGTGATACCATTATTAACGGAAAATTTACAAGACGAAAGTCATCTGTCTTCAACCTAACTTAAAGAACGTAGATTTCAAAGTTCGAATTTGGTATAACAGATAAACGATGCGTATTTATAAATAAGAGATTGATATTTAATTTATTTTTTTTATTACTACTGTCAAAGATTTTAGTTTATTTTAATGAAATCTAGAAACATTAAGCTTAAAATAAGTGAGTATAGGACCCTTACATGCACGACATTCGAACATGAGTTATTTTTACAATAGTAACGTTTTTTTTTTTTTCAGAGTTTATTCAGTGAGACATATATATGAGTTAATAATTTAAGAACTTTAGGCGAGTATTCAAACGTGTAATCTCACCGGAAATAAATCACATGGCAGAAGAGACGGCTTTACGTTGCGCGCTCTCAAATTCAAACAAAGGTACAAATCACACAGCTTTGTGTTTAAACGGGTCGGGGATTTTCATTCCTCGTGTTTACGCCTGTTCCACAAGCCGCAGAACGTCACAGCCCATGCCGACGCACAACTATTTCCCTCGTTGTGTCCGCGAAGCTGCCACTCGCGGTCCGTTTGTCGCTGGCTCGGGGACACACGAGGTCCAGCCGAACTTGCGACAACCCTGCTGACATGTCAAGCGCGTGCGAGCGACGTGGTTACCACAACCCAAGCGCTGACACCTAGGAAATATACAACAACACGTGGTGCGTGTTTCAATGAAAGCTTTACCAACAACAACCATCCCCCTTGCAGTGGCGTAGCCAGGTATCACATTCGGGAGTGGTGGAATCTGATAAAACATTTGTAAATATTATGTTATTAAAATTTTACATTAGATTTATTGCCTTTAAGAAAAATACGACTTAAAAATTATGAGTTTAATTTTAGTACATTTTATTAATTTCTCGATTTTTTTAAATATTTAAGTAAATAATGTTTGACAGTTGATTATTCGAGTAGCATACCTCGTAATGTAATTCTCTTTACGGGAAAATGTAAAACACATTTTCCAATTATGTGTTCGTTAGCTACTGCAGCAGCAAAGCTTACAGAATCCGTCTTCATACACTGTATGTGCACACATGCGCACACTTACACAAACAGGCACATATATATGTATGTATATATATGCCTCTATACACATATATGTATATATAGACGCTCTCTCACACACACACACACACACTCTCTCTCTCTCTCTCTCTCTATATATATATATATATATATATATATATATATATATATATATATATATATATATATATATTAGAATCAGCGAAATTTTTACATTACTAGTTGCAAGTTTTTTCACTGTGGAATATGTTGTTCTGACAGCGTTGACCGATGAAAAGTAAAGAAATAGTAGATTGTGGTAACACATTGTATTAGTAAGTAAATTCGATTATTTAACCTATAATTTTAAAACTTCAATTTAAAGCAGTGCCTAAAATGTCACATAAACAGTTTCACATTATCTTAGTCTACACGTAACGAGTAGTCTTCCTCCATTTCCAAGTGAAGCATGCTACTAATTTTGGTTTGATCACTTTTATCTGGCAGAATTATATGTTTCGATAAGTTACACTTTAATGTGCAGCAAGATTTACAGGTTGACTGTATGGCAATAAGTATGCTTGTTGCTCGGTTGTTGTGGTTAGTTGAGTTGTAGTAAATTTCGTTTTAGCTGTGTTGTTCAATTTGTAATTAGGTTGCCTTTAAACTCCACACTTCACTATAAACCGTAATATTATTACAAAGAGTGGGAGTGAGTGAGATATTTTGGTCAGCGCTTAAAATCGAGGTCTTGAGCGATGATGAGGAGTGACATGACCAACGGCATTGTCCGGCACGATTCCCACACGCAAAAATCTGGGGACCGACTCGCGGGGAAACGTACCGTAATTACCTGATGTGAAGCGGATGGTCTGACCATTCGGCCAGCGAAGCCCCTATCATTAGTAAGAAAACAATCTACACGAGTAATTCACGTCACTGGTTAACAGCAATAAAAATACTTCGTGGTAACTTTGTAATCGAACGTTCACGTTTAAGTAGAAGTTGTAGTATTAGCACGCAATGGCGAAGGTTCGATTCCCAGTGGTCTGATTTTTCGAGCGTATTCATAGTTCATAACAAAATCAAAGTAAAAAAAGACTTCGTTACTTTTCCAACCAGTGATTATCTCTGATTCATCCGGAGAATTTCTTTTCCTGGTCGAATCCAAAGTTTTTCACTAATTTGCGGTAAAAATCTACAGCATAACAGTTTTCAGTTTAAGAGTGTGAGTGTGTGTGTGTCAGTGGCGATGCGTGAAGCAGTGTACTCGTGCTTTAGCACTGAGCAAATTTTCGCAAATTTGTCCAGCAATATTATAACTTTAACATATAACTAAACCTGAAGCAGCTTCCTCTCACTGTTAATGTAAATGTTCTTAATAATGCCGCGGTGCTCGAGTTGTAATCATTGTTGTGGTCAGATTTATTGTTTTTTACGTTTTATTGCCTCGTATACACCACCTCCGTGCTTCTGTTGTGAGATGCTCGGCTGCTCCTCTATCAGCCAGTCCAGCGCACAGGCTAGAGCTGCAAAACAATGTGGGAATCTCGCCTCTATCAACGCGTCTCCGCGCTCTCAAATATTTCGCGCGTGTTGCTGAAGTGGTCTCTGCGCATGTGCGGCGGACACGTCACAGCAGGTCTGCTAGTCTCGTTAGTATGGCCGCCGGTGCCGCTCGCCTCGCTAGTTCGCGGCATTATATAAAAGCCACATCGTCAAAACATTAATTTTTTAAGTATAGTACGTGTGCACATGTGCGTGGCATACTTGAAACGGGTTTCCTTAATAATACACTCTTTTTATTCAATGACTATAGTTACGACGTACGTGTGCCGGTGTGCGGGAAGTGATTTTGTTTTGAAAATTTATAACGTGGCGTGTTATTAACTGTGATATCGGAGTTTCACTGATGGATATCTGGGCACTAACGCTAGAATTATAAATAGTAAGTCCATTTAATTTAACTAGTTTTTAAGGCTGTCATATATTGGTGTATTTTTACGTAAGTGAAGCAGAAAATAACGACAATAGGATATAACCTACACAAAAATTAAAACACCTCGAGTCATACATTTTAGGCCCGTTTCCTCACACGGCGAATGAGCAGCGCTGCTACGCAGTTTGGCTGCAGCTCTGCAGTCGCCCTACAACGCTCGGCTGCAGCGCCGCTGTCGCACTGCAGCAGTTCTGCTGCAGTGCGACCTCCGAACTGGTCTTGTATGCGACTACGAGTTCAGTCCAGTTCAACAATGGATTCCGAAGAAGCATGTGATTTAATGTTACTACTCTTGTTAGAGAAAATGACAGAAGAATAGAAGAAAAGGGAAGAATATGAGGTTTTGGGTCCATCCCTTGTCAAAGGAAAGAATACACAAAGCTATCTTTCGTAAAGTATACAACGACCTGCGAAACGACGACGAAAAATTTTTCCTGTATTTTCGTATGTCAAAATCTTTCGTGTTTACATTGTCACACACAGTTAGCATATTCTTCATTGCCAGTGTTGCAGTGCCAGAATTTTCAGTGCCGGAGCTCTAAGTATTTCAGACCCATTGGTTCATCCATCCGCTCCAATTAAAGCGGGTTGGTCCGGGGGTCCTCCCCCGGGGACCTTCGAGTTTGAAGGTGCAAAATAAAGCTATTTTGCCAGTTTTACTGGCAGAAATAATAACAAAATTGCTAACAGTGGCGGAGCTTCCGCTCCTGCCTCAAGAGCAGTGGCTGAGCGTCGCACCGCCTCGCTCCGCCCCCACTACAACACTTTCCATTGCTCCCATAATGCCGTAGACGTGACCGCAGACAGACCACTAGAGGGTACTAGCAATTAATATAGTCGCCAGCCAGCAGCGCCGCAGACGCGGGTTAGCAGGACGGCAGCAGAACTGTCCATTCTGCCGTCACGTGTAAAAGCTTCCATTTGATTCAATGGTTCGTTACCAGCCGCGCGACTAAAAAACGTTCCTCAGCAGGGCTGCTGGTAGCGCGACCCGACTGTTGATGGCGTTAGCAGCTATGCCCTGTGTGAACACTTCGCTTTGAAGCAATGATGTGCTACGAGCAGCGCTGCTAAGCCGTCGCGTGTGAAAAGGTCCTTACGAAACGAAGTTTGCTTTGTCGAAAATCAACAATGAGGTGTTGTTATTAAGTAATAACTAATTGGAGCACTATTTACAAATTGCTGAAGACTGAACGAACTCGCATTTTGATGTGTTTACACCGCTCACGTCACGTTAATTTTGTTATTTTCAGGCACGGCATGGTTGCCAATCCATACGGTAACTGTGGTAGTGTGAGGAAATTTACGTCCTTGTATTGATGTACGGTATTGCTCATTCTATATTGCAGTAATTTTCTATTACCGAAAATAAACAGTGTAATAAATATTTATGTAATACTAATTGCACTTACAGTTCAATGGCAATTTCATTGACAAAAATTGTTTCTTTTTTCTATCAACTTTTACGTAAAATTAAGTTTTCGTGGTACAATACGGTACATTTACGAAATGTACAGTACTTTTTATGCCAGTTCCCTACAATTTTCTTATAAATGGTTGTCAGCCCCATGGAGTTCCTTAGTTTGTTCAGTCGTAGACGGTAGGCCTACATGTAGTACATTTTAGTCTCGGAAAGCTATATTCGGTGCCAGAGTATGAAGACGTGTGTTGCGTAAGTGATAAGTAAATATAGAAGTTGCGTAGTTAATTACTCCAAACGTAAGTGGTTTTCATAGTTCCAGTTTTCTTACTAATGTGTTGACATGAATTCGGTTGACTCGCTTTTAAAAGTACCATTCGCGCGGAGAACTCTAGAGGAAGAGAATGAGATTAAATCTTTAGGATGACCGGTTCCCGTGTTAAATATAGAGAGGTAAAAATAAAACGAGTATTTATAAACGTCATTTTAATTTTAAAATAAGTTACCTGCACCGAAAATGGCCCACTTAAGGTTCACAAATCATGTGTGCATAAGTCATTTATTATATTACTAATACAACACATGGATGGTGTAATACAGATATGTATGTATGGTGTATGTTCATACTGGAGACTAGTGTGCATGGGTCCCACATATATCTCAGCATTACCACACAGTGGCGACTAGTGGGCCATATTGAGAACCGGGCCATATTAGGTACAGGTACCTTATATGAAGGAAAACCGTGGATTTGTGATACCCTATCAAAAATGCATTGTTTTGCTTTCCGTGCTTACTTTTTAATGGTGAACAGTCATGGAGTAAGAATGGCGATGGCGTGACGTATTTCGGTCTTCTGCGAGAGTTCATCAAAAGACATTCTGAAAACAAAACACATCTCATGAATGTGCTTCATTTAACAGATATATACAAAATCAATAAAGCCACTCAGCTGAATAGCGCTTACCGCTTGTCAATAGAAAAGCACAACGAACAGGTAAAAAAAAAACCCTATACATTTTGTCTAAGATAATTGACTGTATAGACTTTTGTGGTGCGTTTGAATTAGTTCTCAGAGGTAACGAAGAATCCGAGTGTTCAAACAATCCGGGTATTTTCAGGGGCCTTATATATTTGATAAGGGGTTTAGACTCAGCAATAAAAATTACGTAGAAGGCAATGACGTATTTAAAGGTACATCAAACACTATTCAAAACGATTTGTTGGACTGCATGTTAGCAGTTTTCCGGCAAGAAATTAAACAACAAGTTCAAATAGCAAAATTTTTAGCCATCATAGCCGATGATACAACTGATATTACAGACAAGTCTCAAACTGTTCTAGTGTTGCGATACGAATATGGCGGTAAAGTTTATGAAAGATTTTGGGAATTTCTAAATTCTGAAGGCCAAGATTCTGAAGCTATTTCAGACTGTATCCTTAAAGAAGTGTGCTCATTGATTGGTGAAAACAATGAAAAATGTATAGCTCAAAGTTTTGAAGGGATAGTTGTTATGAGTGGGAAAATTAATAGCGTATAAGCAAAAATAATGGAAGTTTTCAGTAACGTATGGTTCACTCACTGTTATTCGCACCAATTGAACCTCATTATTAGTAAATGTGCTTCGCAAAACAAGTCAGCTAGAGATTTTTCTCTTGTCTGGAGGGCATATCGACATTTTTTTTCAAACTCACTTCTGACAAATCTTGTAATTTAGTTGCACGGTATTGTAATGCTTTCAAGTTTGTTTCCTGTTTATGTTTGGCTGATTTAAAACGGACAAATTTTGAAGGTAAAATGATTACAAAGCTAATTATATGCACTTGGTGTTTCATATTTTATAAATAGTAAGTGTTAGCAAAATGACAAAAATTAATATTAGTTCCACGTTGCTTTAAACCTCCAAAACAGATGTATTAATGCACAATTAACAGCTTAAGATTTGAGTCTGTCATGTGATGGCGTTCTTGTCTGTGCTTACCCTTATTTTAAAAGAAATTGCACCAGGTTTCATAAAGGTAGCTTTATTGAATACTTCAAAGTTTATCTTTAAAAATTATTAATACTCCTACTACTGGCATATTCAAACTTTATGTATGAAAACAGTTTAAATAGCACAATTTTACACATTTAAATCCAAAATTTTCTGGGGTAGGACCACCGGTCCCGCGCTTTCTTTTAAAGGTGGGGGGAACACATTTCGTAGCAATGAGATCATTTCCCCTGACGGCCGCCACTGTTGTGTGTACACATATATGTATGTGTTTGTATTTATGTATTAATAGTTATATACATATTTACACACTCAACTGTAATCACACAAATCTATGGCCCAGTTAAAAAAGGGAAAAACTAAAACTTTTCCTTTTTGAGTAAAATGAATATAGGACGATTTCCGTTTCGCCGAAAAATCTCTTAATTGATATATTTGCTTGGTGTTAGTTTGAAGTAAAAGTACAGAGTTAACTGTTTAAGGCGTTTGAAATTATTATAGTCTGTCTTTGCTGAAATAATCTCACTTTAAATTAAAAGAATTACCATTTCTAGAACTTTACTGATAATCAGAATAAAGTTCCACGTTATTAAATAAGGAAACTTACGTGTAGTTTTTCTTTTCAAGTGGGTAGAGTTCACTTCTGTCTATGTATTAGTAAGCCAAAATCAATTATTTAGTAGTTTGCCTCTTGAACTGAGCCATCGATATAGAGGCTCTTGAGAAAAAAGTAAATGTATGCCATATTTGGAGAGAACAGCCAGTAAACATGGAGTCTGGAACGCGTACCTGAAGAGCTGTGAGCATGTGTTATACGCCGCGAGTGTGAAACGACTTATCTTCTGCACTAAGCTCTCTGCTATTGCGGACGACCTACTGACTGCAGTACACACGCGAAGATAAAGTGTTCAAACACGTGTCCACTGTAGCAGGAGGCAGGAAACATGTGTCTGTGTTTTGTTTGTAAACAGTGTTCACAGTTCTCGGTAAGTGCAGTTCATGTTTGTATAAGTTGTAATGGACTCGGAGCGTGTTTCGATGGTAATTGTTTGACATGAATGTACCTTTTAGTTTTATCGTTGTTCTTACCAGAACAGTGGACGCCTGTCGTTTTACACGGGAAACGGTGGACATAATCTTCTGCAGCGGTCTGGTAAATGGAAGCAACCGACGAGCCTGAGTCCTGTATGGGACGTACAATTGCAGAAACTATAAGGGCTATTCATCTAACTGTCTAGGATATCCTGCATGGACAGTTACTATACCCGTATTATGTATGGCTTGTTCAAGCTCTTCAACCTTAAGATATTCCTACCAGTTTGCTGTTCTCCCAATGTCTGCTGCAAATAAGTGGCGATGATCTGAATTTCACAACAAGGATGCCATTCACAGATAAGGCTGGTTTCGTGCAAAATGAAATTGACAATTTCCATAACGAACATGTGCGGGCAGCTGAAAATCCACACGCATTTGTACTCGTGTTCGTAGTTCTTCAGGTATGTATTTCGGACATGATTACTGGACATTTACTTCTGATTTTGGTTCATACTATAACGACTCCAAGTATGGCATGTTTTTTCTTAACCCTCTCTAGAGTGAATATATCTTGGAAAACACTCAAACGGCTAAGATCTTGACCTCTAGTAAGGGGTGATAAATGTTAAGGATGGTGCAGGGACGAAATGCAAGGCCAGGCTACATGAGAGTACCCCGAGAAAGTCCACCGGTCAACGGCAACATCCGCCCTTTTATTTACATGCAATAATAGCAAACGAACCCGCGGAACAGAATCACAGAAGCAGGAGACTAGATCTTTAACCACTGCACCGCCATTGCTTCCGTACATGTAGATTAATTTAGCTAAGATTATGGGTGTGCGCTATATTTTAGTTCCTGAGTGAGTTATTTTAATCCTTCTTTTTAGATCAGTTGAAATTCGTCACTGACATGCAACTAGATAGGCCCTATTGTTTTAAATTCGCTTTCTTAACTCATTTACAGCCTGAACGGGTATCTGTTACTTTGATATTTATAAGCTTATATAAACAAATTGTTACTGATATTTTAAAATTTTGTTTAGTATTTTGCTTAAACAACCTTTTTACGTTTCATGTATATCACGCGACGTAAATCACAAAAAGAGTGACAAGAGAAAGACGAAATATTTTACACCTCATTGAAGATATCTCGTCATTAGCTTAAATAAATATTGCAATCCTACTGTCTTAAAACCAACAAATAACCAGTACTCATTTGATTAATTTTAAGGAAGCACTTCTATATGTATTCGAAGGATACCAACTGATCGAAGTTAACAGATTAGACATATCTGCCTGCCATGAAGTACCATTATTAAAACGAAAATAGTAACATCATTATGCATTGTTGTTTTAAGTTTAATTTTCTTGTTTGCGTTCATACAAACATACACACAACATGTATGTATATGTACACATAATGATTTTTCAGCTCACAGGTTGGTTTGAGCCTTATGGGAAGAACACCTGAGACGCGACTATCCTTGAAGTCTCCTCAGGGCATTAAAAATCAACAAAAATACTTCCCAACAAACCATAATTCCATACGTCAAAGAAGTATCCAACGGAAGTCTTCCCAACAAGCCATACGTTCATACGTCAAAGGAGTATCCGATCAGCTGTCGCGTCTTGCCCCAAGTTGGAGATGGGAGACCACACAAGACACGGCCCTGAACCGGGAGAGATTACTGAAAAATCCTCTCCCCGGCCAGTAATCAGGCCTGGGATTCTTTTCCTGCCGGCCATAGAGCGCTAACCACTAAGTCATGCGGTCGTGTATGCATACAGGATGTTACAAAAAGGTACGGCCAAACCTTCAGGAAACATTCCACCCGCACAAAGAATGAAAATATGTGATATTGACATATATCCGGAAACGCTTAGTTACCTTACATCTCGTTAAATGTCAACACAAGCAACGCAGTCCAGATTACCTCCGTCAAGTGGCCCACCTGGCGTTGAACCTAGGAAGTAAAGTACATTGGAAAGAACCAATCCATTGTGTATTTGGGACGTTTTCTGTACGAAGTGTTATTTACGATTACATTTAACGAGATGTAAGGAATTGAGCTCTACCATGGTAACTAAGCGTTTCCAGACATATGTCCATATCACATATTTTCTTTCTTTGTGTGTGTGGAATGTTTCCTGAAATTTTGGCCGTGCCTTTTTGTAACATCCTGTATGCATATGTTTATATATACATATATCACACCCCCACACAGGTTCCTGCCATTTTTTCTTTTCTCTACAGGTAATTACAGTGTTCCAACGTTTCAGACAAAACTCAATAAAATTATTTGTTTTTAATGTCAGGCTCGCTGACTTGTACAGCCATTCATTGTTCTGGCGAGGCGCAAAGTTTCGTCAATAAAGAGCCCAGGCAGGCCATTAACGCGCCAAAAACACAGGTGGAGCGGAGGACCAATAAAAGCACGGAGGCTATCAAAGTCAAGAGCAGACTGAAGAATTGACAGTTTTACGAGGTTTCAGCTGAACGAGGAAACTGCGTTATCAACACTTCAAATAAAATATTACACTTCGCAGTACAAGCTCTCGTAGACAAAAATGGGACATTTTAAATACATTTGCTGAATCACATAACAGTAAATTTTGTATGTTGTCTACAAGAATTACTTGATCCTAAAGTTACAGACACTGATAAATGGACTGTCCTCAATTATTGAGATAATATTATTAAAAAATTTAAAAATTGAAAGTTTTCAGAGATGAGTTCGTACATTCAAACATATCTGTAAAATTGAAGTTATTTAATCAATGATAAGTTTGTATTATGTAATATTTAATATTGAACAGTATCGCTAAGATGATCGGTCGGTTGTACATAATTGGGGCATACATTGCAAAGTAATGTTCCTTAATAGTAACGGAAGTTATTAAACTAAACACAGTATGGGACACTTACTATACATTAGCTTGTAAATAAAGCAAATGTTGAACGCGATTACCACTCAGATTTGGTAACAACATTATACATTTGACGGTGTACTAAAAATATACATGATGCTGTGCCATTGATATATGGAAAACTATTTTACAATACTTACTTTCTTAACACAGCTACACATCAGTATACTAACTTTACAAATATTTTGTTACTGTGTACTTCAGATGAAATAAAATAGCTATTTAATTTACGTTTGTGTTTAAAGAATCGTTCGTGTCACTTTCCAATTTGTGTTACCGCAAGTGATACATGATATAAGAACTGAGTTAAGCAATGACTTAAAGAAATCATAAAATTCGTTTCAGTCAAATTAATTTTGTAATAAGTTATAACAAGAATCAGGATCTTTTCAATGTGTGCTCTTAAATTTATTTTATTCTTCTTAAGGCTACATTGAATTCCATAAATGTAATTTTTTTAATATTCAGTGAGATTGTAGTAGTAGATATCTTGCGTTACGCAGAGTCAGGCGTGGTTTGTTGCATTAAGGTAGCCAATTTGGGTGTCGTTATTGGTAACAGGTTGAGCTTGGGAGCATGATGGGTTCATATGAGTTGACTTTGAAGATGGGAGTTTGAACAACCGAGAACGCGAACCGGAACTGAAGTTACTTCAAACCTCACATATTTTGAATACATTGTGTAACCCATTCGATGTGCTTACAGTTGAATGCACTGAAGAAATCAGTACTTCAAGTTAGTGTTTTTTAAGTATTTGCGTCCTTGTATCTCTGAACTAAGACTGCAAAGTCTATCTAAGTATATGCAATATTCTCTTGCTAATGAGTTGTAGAATATGCTGCCTAAGTATGTCGAATATGGGTTTAGCACACACACACACACACACACACACATATATATATATATATATATATATATATATATATATATATATATTTATATATATATATATATAATTTCAGTACCTCAGCGACAAACATGAGATGAGGATGTCCCTGGTCAAACTTCAGTTAGAAAATTTGGGCCAAGGAGTGGCAAGGAATCGCCCGTAAGGGGAGGAAACGCTTGTTAAGATGGTGTAGTTGAAATTAATGTAAATTTATATTACACGCAAACCATATATAATGTAAAGAGATAGCCTATTTTTGCATAAGTCAAACGGACGAACAGTATGAACTTGCAAAATAAATGTATTTGTTGGCCTACCGAATTTGCAGTGTGGTCAAATAGAGAGTTGTCACCGCATTTGGATACTGAAACAGTGAAATTGGGTATTTTTCATTGTAATGTTTTTTGTGATAGCAATAGGCAGATGGCAAGACGGATAAAAGAGTTGCCTTGTTTAGGAGAAGCCTGTGGCGAATGGTGAGGGAAAAAAATTAAATATGACAAATGCCACGAACTACTAACTTACAATAAATTAAAACTAAGTAGCTATTATCGACTGGCAAGTACTGATGTAGCCTAATAATATTACATTTCTGTTTATTGTCTGTTCCATTGCTTCATTTGAAATATTGTGTTTTGTAGATTTTATTAGTTTAATGAAATGCGTAACTAGCGGGGTTTTTTACCGGCTGATTTTAGGGTCCCGTGAGCAATTTTCTGAAGAAATGTCTTGAGTGGTACCATTTTGTTCGACTTTTAGTACAGAACATGAAAAGTGACGGTCGTCAACTATGTTACGGGACCAGGGGGTGGAGGAGAGAGTGAATAAAAGTTATAAATATTAAATAGTTTAATGTTATTGTGGGTAAAAGCGTGCTAGGACATTGAGGGTCGTTTTGTTTTGGTCTTTTTTTTTTTTAAATAAGAATTCAAAATATGACTGCTTAAATATCAAACCAATTATTTATTAGGAAAGTAGATTTATTAATTTGTAAAATTGTAGTGTAATTATTTAATATTTTAATGAGCTGATGTGATAGAAGAACTGTAATTCCACATTTTACAAAGTTTCTTACGTCCAGGTCTTTTGCGATGTTTTCATCATTATTAAAATAATGTATGGGATTTATGATACACACAACTCGAAATCCTCATATTAAATGCCAAAAACATTAAATTCACTGTGCACAAAAACAAATTCTGTCTTTTATGGCGCACTTAGTCTGAATCATCATAAATACCGATTGTACCGAGGCAGCCGAATGTTCGGACAACTCGCTCTCCACCAGGGTGACAAGTATTCGATCCTCAGCGGGGTCGGAAATCAATTTTCGCATGTTGGAATCGTGCTGGACGATGTCGCTGGGCGGAAAATTTTCTCGAGACTCATTCGTTTACCCCGCCTCACTCATTTTGGCGACGCTCCATTGTACGGCCCATCTTATGTCATTCTCCTGGACAAGCAGATGCCTGCGGGTGGCCAGACGTGAAGTCTCCATTTCGGTTACCCTCTCCATACAATATTAATTATATAGCCATCTACCAAGCAGCGGTATTTTTTTTTCTTTTTTCTTTATATATATTTTTTTCATAGAAAACCACAACAAACGCAGTTCTGCCTACTGTCAAATTTGCGATAAGAGCGCATATATTCCGGTTTGTCCAAGTGCGGCAAATGCGTTAAGTGCATCTGTACTTGCTAAAAATAATCTGTTCCTAAAATAGTTTTGGATTTTGTGACACCAGTAGTCTTCACCTCGCACGTGTGTGAGAATATACGATTAAGAAAATAATTTATTAAAATAGACTTTAATACATTCAACAAGAGGTTCCTCTGTTAAATACGATAGTTTAAATTTCACTCTAACGGCTAAACAAACGATTAGCAAAAATTATACCAAGAAATTAGTTTTAAATAAACTAGTATGAAACAATGCATAGTTGAACGTGCGAGCAGACGAGGTATGTGGTGCAGCAGTTCCGGCAAATAATACATTAACTGAACAAAAACACGAGTAGGGTGACATACAAAGTCAACTAATTAAGTTATTATGCAAATATTACATTAAACACCAACACCATTGACTCGATAACAAACAAACTATTTTTTAACGATTCTTACAATGGAGACAAGTTGCAATCTAAAGAAGTATTTTGGACATACGTGCTACAATGGCGCATGTCCAAAATACTTATTAAGTTTGCAAACAAAATCTAACTGATATATATATATATATATATATATATATTTATATATATATATGTGTGTGTGTGTGTGTGTGTGTGTGTGTGTGTGTGTACTAGTAAATCACAACAAAATTTTAAGCCGGACATGTACATACACAGTTGAGAGGCCACTTGACTTGTTTGCATGCCAATGAAGAAACCTACAAACAAGGACGTTCCCTCCTGACCATCTGTAGAGAAAAGCGTTACGTCGGCGGAGCGGCACGGCCTTAAACGGGGAAGGCCTCCCAACCTGATAACAGCCCAAGGGTGTTCAAAATCGCCCAATGACACTCGATAACTACCCACTTCTTGGGGGCACTGCAGTAACTTGGCACAAACAGCCTGTCTTAAATGAGGCCTGTGTTAGGATTTGTACCGCTGACGTCACCACAAAAATAACGGAAGGTTTATAAGCGTTCTTGAAGTTTAGGAACTACAAATTCGTGGCACCAAAGCTTCATAACGTGCGATCGCCACGTTACAAACTCCTACAGCCAACCTTCAGTCACTGCTGCAGCAAACTTAATCCCGGGTGGCCAGTCTAGTAGAAAGCGGCAACAACAGTAACACGGCAGAAGACGACGAAACAGCGGCACGTCAAAACCCTGGCAGGTAGGCGATCAGCAGCACAACGTTTCACAGCGGGCAAACTCCCAACAGGCGGTGAAAATATACAACTACTTCTGACTGCCCTCATGGATGGGAAGGCCTAGCACTTTTCCACAACGTCCCGAACGCATGAAAAATAGCAAAGAAGAAAAGGTGCCACAGTGTTCGGTCGTAATAAAAGTTTGAAACACAACCATACGCTAAGCACAATAATCTGTTTTAAATGCAAAATATCACAGGTAAAGATATGACACAAATATACCACAATATTTCAAATATCTGAAACATGTTTTATTAATGTAACAGAGGGTAGTAAATAAGTTATTAAGAATAAATAAATACGTTATACTAACGACATACACATATATGAACACGTTAACGCGAACAAGCAAAGTAACATGAGTAAAATATTTTTACATTTTTAACGGACCAACATATTTTAAAGCCAGTTTAGAGGTAAATGTACTTAATACCAAGCGAGGTGGCGCAACGGTGTCACGTTAGACTCGCATTCGGGAGGACCCGACCATTCTGATTTATGGTTTCCATGGTTTCCCGTAATCTCTTCAGGCGAATGCTGGGATGGTTCCTTAACAAAGGCCGTGGCCGATTCCTCTCCCAGCTCCTGTCATTGTACCAAGTTGTGTATCGCCGTCTCCAATGACCTCGCTGTCGACGAGATGTAAAGCCAGTTACGTTACCTTAATTAAATAATATGTTTTAAAGGTACCAAATCATCCACTTATGGACTGATCATTACTGCTATTTTAAATGCCCTGCACTTTTCGAAAGTGTTTCTTCAGATTTTCAGACGCGTTTGTCCAGTACATTTTTATGTCTGGAGAATCTAAATTTTCATCTCGCATATCATGCAATTCCCAAACATTTACTAATGGATTTAATACACCTCTACCAAAAAAATACATTTTCGGGCGTCAAGCCGGTAGCAGAACTATGACTAAGATTCACCCATTCCCGATGACAATCATGATGAAATGCAGTTAAAGTTATATCGAGACTCTATTTTAACGCTCTACCATGTTCGATTGTGGATGGTAGGCACTTACTCGTACCAATGCAAAGGCTAAATTTTGCATCTCACGTCCCTGAAGTTGCGGACATTAACACTAATTAAATAAACCAATATCTGAATTTTGTTTTATTAATGTAACAGAGGAAATAAATAAGTTATTAAGAATAAATAAATACGTTATACTGATGACATAAACATATATAACACTGTATTGATTCTCTTAGTGTCCTACAATACTTTGCTGTCGGTAGCAATTACCCCAGGATCTTTGCATGGTCTGCGTAAACATTTTCGCACCACGTAATTGTTGAAAATTATGCTCAGTGGTATCCGTCGGATATTGATCTAAATATAACCGATCATTCACGGTTCTGTAATCTACCGCGAGTCTGAACACACCTGCTGTTTTTATGGACGCAAGAACGCAGGAAAAGCGTAGGTCTAAAGGCTATAAGAAGGAGAAACAACATTTATTCTACTAAATTATGCAAATTTTTCTTGAAAACCAGCGTTTTCGACAGGGCAATGCGATAAGTCTTACATCGTACTGGTGTTTTAGCCTTTAAAATTATTTGGTATGGTTTAGTAGTACATCTACCGATACGAGCGAAAGTACATAGGAAAATTCAGAACACATTTCCGACCACAGTCGTAGAAGAACAGGTCTGGACACTCGCCTATCTACCAATGTATTTTGTTTGATCCCCTTATCCCTCAAGTGTACTGCATTGTCACCACCTGAAACTTTCATTCGGCGGTTCTGTTGCTTCATTGCTTCATCAGAACCAAGCAAGAAAAATGTTTGGTACCCATGCGTCACTCTCAAGATTCTTCCATGTTTTCTGGTCTTCCTCTTGTAAAACCTTCATTTTAGCAATATTCCAAGGACACGTTTTATTGAAGTTTCATAAATCCGTAGCATATAAATAACCGTTAAACTCGACCAAAGCTGAGAGCCTAATCAGTACTTTGGACAGCACGGTTGAATGCTAGTAGTGTCAAAACTACGTCAGTGTAATTTTTAGTCATCGTAAGCGAAATGTTGGCAAGATAAATTATTTACTTTCAGAGAATGTGATGGTTTTATATAATTTTATGTTTGTCAAGATTTCTAAGAATTTTACTATAGCAGTACTCAGATGTTCGAGAGATAAGTAATTTTCTCACTATAAAATAATTACGAAAAATGGTTGTACAATGTATGTAGTGTTATAGTATATTACATGTAAACAGCGAATAAGTTTTCCTTCCAGTAATTTCCTAGCGGTTGTTTTTCCGAACAGTTCACGTTCAAACTAGATTTCAGGAATTTTATTTCTATATAACGACATACGATACACAATTGGTTAAGTCTCCCTAACTCCCCCCCCCCCCCCCCCGCCCCGCGCAAAATACCTCGTCGGTATATGTCCTGGCCAAATCCCC
>PNEQ01011962.1:0-46755 GCA_003012365.1 Medauroidea extradentata | reverse complement strand
CATATTTATCCGTCTTTTTCGCTAAGTACTTAAAAGTTAATGAATTCAAACTATCGTCAGGGGTTTAGCACACTTAGACCACTGACCCAGTCGCAAATCTGAAATGGCCACCATCACATTTTTTGTTCTCCCCAAAAGAAATCCCCACCACATTTCTTTACGAAATTGCACACGGGAACAATCGAGAAAACTCACTAAGTTGTTTTATTTTTCGATAATACATTTTAAGGTGATTAAATGTTGGTGCTTGTAACGGTAAACGTCCTACGCTTTACACGGGTTCATGATCACCTCGGCGATGTAGTGCTGACACCTGAGTTCATCATCGCTACGCCCCAGATGGTAGAGGGCCTGAACGAGGGAATTATCGGGTGCCACAATTAACAAGAACATCTGAAGTTACGTTGCGCGTGTCTCATCCATTTATTACTCTACTACAGTCCCACATACTATACAGCAAGGGCGACCTGTCACTATGGGGCACTCACGTGTGCACGCCGGCGGCCCGTGCAAATATCTCTAGAGTACATAGGACTCTACCGACTGACGGATCTACTCATACTGACATAACTTCGTATGCCTCAGCTGGCCACTTAACTCGTCCTCTCTGAACAGCGCACCTACGTTTATCTCCGCAGACGTCTTACTCCAACTGCCATACTGACATACAAGACACGTCTAGCTCCGCGGACTGCTAGCTCACAAGTAACTGCCTCGAGCTCACAGCGCGGCGGGGGCGGGCCTACGGGCATGTCGCTGACGCCTCAGTTGTCGCCTGACGACGACTAGCCAATGGCGAGCAGCAAGCTGCGGGGTGTAACACACCAAATTACACACTGGGTGTACACAAGAAGTTACAATCCCTTACAGTGCTCGTATTTAATATCATTAATGTTCATTATTGTACTATCTCAATTTCTTGAACGTGGATGTTTAATTTACTTCGTGTCATCTGTATTGGCTTTGTATATTATAGTTTTATTTTGCTTTACAATGCATTATATAAGTGTGAATAAACTGGTGGAAAAACATTACTTGTAAAATAACCGATTCTCGCCAATGAGACATTTGGGACAATTTCATTTCCACTTTTTTTCTTATTTCGCGGTGACTGTTTTCTGATCTCTGATTTTATTATTACAGTCCGTAATGTGGTGGCTTTGACTTATGACCACGAAGTTTGTCTTTTTAAATAGAAAATGTGATCAGAAAATGCATACATCCATTCAGAATGGCTGAATATGGGTTCCCTGTGCTTTCCGACATGATAAGACAATAGGAAATGGACAACAGACTCTCGTATCTACGAATAGCGGTTCCCACATAAATGTTCATCGCGCCACGCTATGTTTGCTCGCTTACATCAGCGCCTTCGTGACACGGGGTCATTCCGTCCCCGTACACACTTGTGCAGGACGGTGCGATGTAAGAATACCTTAGATCGATGCAGAGGCAATTCCGAGAGTCCCAGCCGAGCACTCAACTAACACACGTGTTAGCTAGTGTTATGGGCACAAGCCAGTCAACAATATTCCGAGTGTTGAGAAAGTATTCTTTCCATTAGTACTACCTACCCTCAGAAACTGAAGAAGGAGATAAATTGCTGCAAGTATTTATAAAAGCTTGTTGCCACGCGCGGGTACCTAGCATTGGACAATTAGACTGATATTTCCTGAAGCCAATGGAAATAAGGAACTCTTTTCTTATTTTATAGCTCTGCAGATTGCGTAGGAAGAGGTTGAGAGTCATAAGAAGATATGACCACTTTTGGCTGAAATATTTTGTCATAGTGCATCAAGTGAATGCATATCAATCATATTTATATGGGGAAGAATTATTCTTTCTATAAGCTATAGTCTACGAACGAATGTGGAAAAACCTGGCATTCGCGAATTTTAAAATTTGGTTCTCAGCAAACAAGTTGGATCTTAATCGTGAAAAGACAATTTTCATGGCATTTCTTACAGTAAACAAAGATAGGTCAGAAGTTTCTATTGACTATAATGATAATCTTATGGCTTGTGTAAGTTCCAAGAAATGTCTATGTCTTTACGCTGATAACTGCTTACATTGGAAAGAGCATATAAAATACGTAACTCACCAACTAAGTGGAGTACGTTAATTTCTTACACATTTGTTAGCATTAAGGTTCATTAAAACCTTAAAACTAAATACTTACTCATGAAGATGTTATCTGGGACAATTAAATTGATAGAAGGAGAATATTTGTTCTCCAGAAAAGAGCCATAAGGATTGTGTGTCGTAAAAGAGGCCGAAATTCTTGTAGTCAATTTAATACAATACACACACACACACACTTGCTTTAACTTGTCAGTATATTTATGAAATTCTCTTGTAAAATCCAGATTATAGTTCTGAGAATTTTCAAATTTAAAATGAAGTAAATCAATTATAATAAAACGTCAATTCAAAATCAGGATAATATAAAAAAAGTTTCCTCAATTCTATGATAAAGCTATTTAACAAATTTTGTAAACAAGTTAAGGGTACGTGCAGGAATATTAGCAGGTGTTTTAAACGAAAAAATAAAATAATTTTACTTTTTAATCTATTCATACTATGGAGAAGAATTTTAATTTTTTGTCACTATTCAGAAGACTTAAACATTAGTTTACAGTTTATATAAAGTATCCTTAAAATTTTTCTTTACCCTTTTATTATTTTCTTTTTATGAGTTTGCATCATGACAATTCTACTTATCCCATTTGTCTTAAACGCTGTAAGGGACCAAATGGGGTGAATTATAACAACAAACAGTAAACGTTTTGGTATCGTTACTTAACGAATGCAAAAATGTGCATAATCGTTTGACCTGTATTTGCTTTCCCTTTCCCTTCTAAAACAGCTTAAAACGACAGCCTTTGTCATCCTTTAAAGGTACCACTGCTCGGACGACTTCGCATAACTTGGATTCAGTACGTCCAGAGGTTTTATACAACAACTAGCAATCCCCCGCGACTTTGCTCGCGAGTATTATTCGTAACTGCTAATGTTTACTTTAATTAAAAACCTCTTTGTATACAAGATTGGTACTTCAGTCATCAAGTGTTAGAATGTCCAAGCGGCTAATTGAACTAATTGTGCAGCAGGATAAGTAGCTATAGCTGTCCACGCGAAAAGCAGTCTTAAGATTGTCCCTGCAACTAACAGCGGCTTCGCCTGGGCCTAATTTGTAGCCCTGCCAATTTGACGTTGTGTGGTGATTACAGACACCTAAACTAAGAGGTTAATCGAATGAAAAACATCTGATTTACCCTTTTCACAATCATTGGTGACGGTGCCATCAATTATAAATTTTCAAAATATTCACTTGAACTTAAATGCCACTACAAAGTTTCAGTGGGTAAAGGTTTCCCGGAAACGTATTTGGTGCCCCAAACTTGAGATTAGTGAGATGATATATCGTCGGTTTACTGCCAAAAGTGACAAAGTCAAAATGAGATCAAATGGGAATAATGCTAGGAATATGTATATAAGTTGTTTACGAACAATTGCCCAAGTTTAAAGTCTATTCGTCGTTTCGTACTGTTGTGTCACAGCATAGTAACTTACCACATTTTTGTTAATATCTACAATTCAATAGTGATTTTAAACAAAATAACATTTATGACTTAATCACTTTTGGCAGTATACCGACGATATGCCAGCTGATGTAGAGGAACCTACGTGGAAAGTGAACTGCAATTTCACCCCTTCTAAACGACTACAAGTAAATTGCACTAATTCGTTCTCCCTTGTAGTTTTTGTGTGTTAGAATTGAACGTTTGCACGCAGCTTTTAACGAAATTCGAGCCCAGAACCTCCCGTAATTTAGACCTAAGTAACAAACAACTGCGTCACGTAACGTCGAATAATTCATGAAAATAAAATTTAATTTAAAAATGTCCCGGGATCATAGAGGTTCGACAACACCACATATCGATAGGTTACTATAGAGTGAAACTCCTGTAAAGGTTATTTCTCGCTGCTCGTTTCGACATTTCTGATCGTCTGCCTTATGTTGACCAACTTAGTTTTATTCTTAATAATCACGTTATCTTATAAAGTAAAAAAAACGTAAATATGTATATATTTGTAAATACTTACGTAAGCATCACTCTTACGCGAACAACACCTCAATATCGCTACTGGTTAGATAGATATCGTGGGTTGATGGAAAACAAATTTTGTGTTTTTTCACCCTTTGGGTGACGAATTTCGAAATATTTTAGATTTACATCTTATACATTTGTATAAGTATCCAATTGAAGTGTAAATCACATCGCTAGAACGTTCAGTCGAATCAAATTCGATCATTCACTAAAAAAACACATATCACCCCTGCACAGTACTCATAAATCGAAGTTCGAAAAATCTTAAAACCGTTATGCGATCATTTCTGTAATCATAATCCTGAAGCAAAAATAATTTGTATATCTCGACGAGTTCGATAGATATCGAGGATTTATCTAAAACACATTCAAGGTCTTTTCACCTATTAAGAGAGCAAATTTCGAAAAACCCTTTAATCACGTTTTAGAATACTTTATTGGTGTCTCGTGGACGTGAAAAACATAACATTAGCCCTCTGGGTTCAAGTTATATCGACGATTAATTGAAAACACTTTTCACCACCTTAGGTAGCGAATTTCGACAATTCGTGAAATTATTATTCAGATATTTGAGTAAGCAACCATCTTAAACAAAAATCACGTCGCTATATAAAAATCATTGGGATCGATATATATATTATATATATATATATATATATATATATATATATATATATATATTATATCGATAGAGAATCGAAAACATATTTTACCCCTTTTTTAACCGGTTTAGGGCCGAATTCGGAAAATATATTTTAATGGTACTTGGGATACATACAACAGCATCAATTTAAAGCAAAGAGCACTTCGATATCTCGATTCGTTCTATAGATATGGAGGGATAATCGAAAACACATTTCACGTATTTTCACCCCCTTAGTTAAAGAATTTAGAAACGTCTTGGAATACTGTCATAGAAATTTGTATACATAACCAATTAAATTAAAAATCATGACGATAGCCAATTGTGTTTCAAATATCTAGACGATTCATAAAAACACATTTTGCCCCTTTTTACTGCCTGGGGGTCGAATTTAAAAAAAAAACTAAAACTACTTTTTGGGTGTTTACGTAAGCAATATTTTGAAGTGAATATCAATTCTCTATCCCGAAGGGTTCGCTAGATATCGATAGTTGATTGGAAATACATTTAAGGTCTTTTCACCCCCTTAAATGTTGAATTTCGAAAAATCCTTCAATTTGCTTATACGCAATTTTACGAGTGTCCTATTAAAGTAAAAATCACGATGATAGGCTGTCGGGTTCGAGCTCTATCGACGTTTCTTCGGAAACACATTTCAACCCTTTTCACCCCCTTACAGGTCGAATTTCGAAAAATCTCTTTTTAGTGCTCGCCTACGACCTGAGGGGAACCCCCACAAAAAATTTCACGATTCTAGGTCCAGTGGTTTGGGCTGCAGTTTGATATGTCAGTCAGTCAGTCAGTCAGCTTTCATTTTTATATGTATAGAGATGTATGAATAATAATGCCCATACTGCGAGAGGCCTGTTATACAAGCAGCCTGAGTACGAATATTACACATAGTAGGATTAGTTCTGTATAGAAAAGACTTACTCCTGATTTACAGCATTCGAAACCAAGCCAAATATGAACGAATAGTATTTCGTTACTTCGCTGCAATTTTCGGAGTTTAATGACGTGTCAGTGAAAACAAACGCAAATGTTGAATTAGCTACATACCATCGTCACGTATTATCTGCAATATGCTATCCTCCACGAGGAAAATGGTCGATGATGAATTACGTAGCAGCTGTCAATCCAAGTGTTGAAAGGGGCGAGTGGCGGAGAAACGAACAGCACTGTGAGTTGTTTTTAATTTTACGTGAAAAGATGGTGCAGTCAGTGTAAGTTTGTTCGTAATTAATAATATTGAAATGAGTTTTGTGGTTTGTCAAATACCTCGACAGCGTTTCTTAGATTTCATGAAAATATGTATGGCTAAACGTGGTGATGTAGTTTACTGTTAATATTTACGAACATTCTGCATCGTGGTAATATTTTATTTATCTTATTTTTTTAATATGAGGAATGAATAATTGAAACTCGTTCATTTAAAATTTTTTTTTACCTGACCATAAATGTGTTTCGAATAATACGTTCCACTGTTTAACAATATATAAAATAGTTTAAATTATTTATTCTAGTTAATTTATAATTTCCTGTAAATTTCGATACACTAATTTTCTATTAAACAGTATTATTATGTTTAAATTATTTTATTTGTATTTTGTTATAAACTCTAACACAGTGTTAATAATTTAACTTGCACCTCAATTTTGTATTTATTGTTTTTAAATATATTTGGTATTATTAAACATGAGCAGATATTTTATGTCATCCAATTTTTTAATAAGTTCCTCTTTGGCTGAATGTTGTCTACTAGTGAGAAAGGACACACACGCTTGTAATAAATTATATGACATCTACAATTTGTATTCGTATCACATAAATTTAATTTTTTTTAATGTACAAGTTGATTTATGTGCAGTAATGTTGCGTACATACTTCATACATGCACAATCTATTACGTGTAACTATTATTATTGTAATAAAATGTAAATTAAGTACATCAACTGTTTGCAAATTTGCGTTTTTATTGACGAATTGGATGTAGCAGTTTAATTTTTATTAAATGTAATTATTTCATGTAAACTTCAGTCAACAGAGCCCAATTGCCAAATTGCCAAATCTCTGAAAACCCAACCCATCATCGAATAACTCCCCCAAGTCATGAAGAGCAATTTGGTTCCAATTTCCAAAAGCCAACATTCAACATGAACACACATGTTACACAGAATAAATATGCAACACAACGAGGATTCGCATAGCTCGACAAGCACATACTTGCATAATGACTACGGTGAGCAATGAAGAAAGTCTTGGTTAAAGACACAATTGAGACAGACTGAGGCCAAGTGGCGAGGGGACGTGTTCTATAAAGGACGCAGGAAGAAAGCCTAGTAATTAAAAATGGCTTGCTATGAAGAGGCAAGACGGAAAGAGAAGCACAATAATACCGTGCACTACACACAGTATGGGCGAATGGACATACATACGGCCCTATTGAGGGGGCTCAGTACTTGCCACCTTCGAATTATTAAATGTAGATGTAAATTTCATATGATGGGATTTATTAAAAATTTCCCGTCTGACACGGTACATATGTTACCTTTTTAAGTGACACATTTTCACACCTTCACTACCTTTCTTCGTTTTATGACAAGTAACCTTCCGGAGGAAGAGAGACGTTTTTTTCTACGGATGGTCTCAGGTCTAGAATAATCAATAGTAGTCAAGCAATGCCAACTGTATACAATGTAAGAAATTATTCCCTCTACCTTGTTGAATCATAAAACATGACATAAAAGTTGTTTGTCAAATTAAACGCAGAAGTTCCATTATTCCAAAATTCCGGGTACTGACACTCGTTAACAATAGCATTCAAAGACTGCCACAAGTGTTTATTTTTATTTCGTTCCATGTGCCAAATGGTCCGAAAAGGGGTGTACAATACATATTAATGAAAGGGTCACAACTTAATATCACACAGAGGGACACACACATGGGGCGTGATGCGGGTATTCTGTCGACGTTACAGCTTCCGAACTTCTAGGCTTCGAACGTTCACCCAGTTGGCCACTTAAACAGTGATATTTTCAGTACTTGTAATGTGTGATATAAGGTGAGTATGGAACAGCGAATGAATGCATACTGAATGGGAGATCACTGAGAAAAACCACCGACCAGCCGCATCGTCCACAGCAAGGTTCTGAGGTGTATAAATCCATGTCGATCTCGTTGCGAAGACAATATTTTGTATTCAACTACTGTTTTTTAAGTTTGTTTTCATAGCTCAAATACGATTTTCAATAACATCGCTACTTAACGAAATTGTAATTGTAATTGAACGATGTTTTTCTCATTAATGCACATCAAATGTTCCAACAATTAAGATACTAGAAACCTATATATTTAAAAGTCGGTCATAAATTTAAGTATGTTCAGTTTTAAAATATCACTGAACCATTAGCTTCAAGAAGCGTAATTTAAAAAACTCCTGAATTGATTTCGGATTTTGTTTGCATACAGGTATCAACCTATCACGAAAACGTTCAAGTCCATGGCTTTTGTGTAAAGAACTCAAATTTTTTTTTTTACTGGAGGCTTTTGAAAATTGCAAGGCACTGTGTAGTCATATGTTGCACAAATCAGCGAATGCATTTTGCAAAGTCACATATGGTCCGTCAGTAAAATAATATTTCGCTTGATTTAAGTTTCCTTTTATAACAGATTTTTTATAATAATGTAGGGGGAAACCCCGTGGTTTATTTATACAAAAATTAGGATACAAACTATAAGTGCAAAACAAAGAAACGATACTTCTAAATATATTTAATTTTTATTTTAAATAATTACTTTCTAAACACTGAAACACTCCCTGACAGGGCCTTAAGTTCAAGTTGATCACTTGACTCCAGACATACGAACAAATGAACTGCGCTGTCAAACGATAATATCTCAACGCTGGAATTAAGCTGAAGTTTTCACCGCCACAAAAGGATTCGGAGGTGGTGAAATATGTTCGCAGATAACGTTATCTGTTCTGAGGAAATAGTGCTGACTCCTGAGTGGCCGTTTCAAGGCAGACGAATTGCTTTGTTTCGTGACAGTGATGGAGTAGCAGGTTCGTGCACTAGCCGAGAGAACACGACGTAAGACAGAACTCTTTTTCGAGCATCTGTGAGGCAAGTCAGAGGTTTTAACTGCTGTGCAACAGGATGCGATCCAACAAGAAGATCTGATATTTGCTTCAAGAACAGACTAGATGTGTTCTACTTAATCGTTTCATGTGAAGTACAAATATAGCCGTTTCATTAAAAGTGCTATTGTCGTCATACATATTTGTATCGAACGCTTGGAGCGAGTAGGTGAAGAGATTTGGCTCACCACTTTACAGTTACGTTTTTAGTTCCGGCGAGGGTTAAATAAGTAGCATTGTCACACTCGTTCTGTACTTTTAAAAGTAAAATTCTTCGAAACCTTTTCGTCAAGAAAAATTCCTTGTAGGAAAACAAAGGTTGCTGTGCAACGTATGTGTTTGTAAAATTCCACGGTACTTGTGTTTGTATTTGCAATAAGGAAAAGAGAAATTTTATTTTATTATAACTACGACACAAAAATTATTTTTTAATATATTTTAAAGAAATAATTTTACTCGTAATTAGAGAAAAAACTATCTTCGCTTACAACTTAAACCTGCATTCTTACGTTTGGCTAACGTGCAACTTAACACTAAGTACCTTGCAATACATTCTATCAGTTTTTTGTATATACAAAATGTACAGTTCAGTGGCATCACCTTCTTAATTTGGAAGCACGCATTTAATATGATTATTCTCTTTATTCCAGGAAAATGCATTTCAGAATGTGATTTGTGTGCTACTATACAATTTCCGTCAAACCTATAGGCCTAATATTGGTAGACAATTTTTTTCCTAACTTTCTACAAAGAAAATCCTCGTTACTTTACTAACAAATAATTTTACAAGGATATTTTTGTACATTTCCAAAAGTTCGTAAAAATGCAGAGAAATGTCTAGAAATGTTTACCGAAATTTCAACAGTGTGGAATATAGAGGCGGAAGAAACGCGAGATCTCCTAGAAAACCGAACGAATGGAATCTTGCAACACAATTCCCACAAGCAAAGAATCGCGTTGAACACGATAAGATGTAACCCGGTCCTCATTGGTGGGAGGCGAGCGTCGTAACCACTACGCCAACTGCGATCCCTCGAACGTTTGGACGTACAAAAAGCGTTTTTAGAGCCCCGGCAAATATATTGATTGCTTGGACACTAAATATTTATGCTACAATTTGTAATATTCATGCTGATTTGTGGAACTTCTCAAAACAAAGTTTCAGTGTTTATAATTGGAATGGCTTTCGTTAAACGAAATATGCATTTATGTGTCTATACATTTGTTAATTTGTTTTAATTTCGATTCTTTTTCATTCTATACACATATTAAACTTTCTATGTGGTATTATTACGTCAGCTTATTTCGTAAATAAAATGGATATCGTTTTTGTTCACGTACTGTCACAGATGAATATGCACATTTAGAAACGAGACTATATGGTTCCTGTAAATTATTGATGTTTATAAAGGTTAGTTGCGTATCACACCTATTCATACGATATGTAGGAGATAACAAGTCTTAACTGTTTATAACAAGCTATGTAAACAGTAGTTGAGGTATTGAAAAAATGCTACTGTTCTGAGAAAAATATTGAACATGGTTACATCATAATAAAATACAAATTTAAGAAGAATAATTTGTGATCGTGAAATTTAACAGGTCAGAAAAATATTCTAATTTAATGTGAATAGAAAAGTTAAGCATTTTTGATTATTTAAACTATATTCCTAAATGGTAACGACAATTATTTTTTTAACATTTTCATTGAACAACTAAGCACAAATATTTTATTACATTATTTGCAAAAATCATTTTTTTCACACTGCTGATGTTACTTATGTAATATTATTTTCCAAACGTCTTCTATACAAAGCTATATTATGTATCAATATATGTTTGTCAGGTACGTATAATTATATTTATCAGTTTTCGAGATGTTCGCTACGGAATTAGGCGTTGTGGTACATTTGGCGTTCTGGTGTAACCCCTGTAAACACATTTACACAGACACACAGGTAAACATAAGTACAAACATGTAGACACACATACAGAAGTGAAACAAAGAAATTTTCTAACAAGCCTATTTAATGAGCCCATATTTTCTTCTGATATTATGCTAAAAGTTTCTTAGTATTGAATGCAACTCCAGTAATAGTAAATTTACTTCAATTTTTCATATTATACAGTCAAAACTATATTCCTCATGTGGGAAGTAAGCAACATTTCTTTTTCAACTAATAAAAATTTGTTTCTCAAAAGCGTTTAGAATTTAGAAGTTACAGATTTGGTCAGTTTGCGTCATATATATCTTCTGTTAACGTGTCAATAATCCTGCTAACTAATTTATTAGTTACATTGTAATTCATGTTTGTGGTTAGGGGTTACATTTACCAAATTAGAAAATAGGCAATCGAACAATTTTAGTAGAATTTCAATGTTCTGTAGTATAGGTAAACGACGCATGTGAAAGGTCTTTTGGTATGTAACACAGCAAAAAATTAGAAGACTAAAGTAAGAAATAAAACCAATTTACGTGTTTAATTTATTATTCGCCTTCTGTTGGGGGAGAAGCAATAACTGAAAGTATTTGTACATAGCATGGCAATATAATAAACAAAATATTTCGTAAGGGATGCAGTTCCGAACGTACATGCAACCGCAGAAAACTATAAAGTTGCGGTTCTGCTGAAATCGATTTAGACAGTCAAAAAATGTGATCCGACAGTGCCTATCTTGAATGTGAATCAACATACGATTTTTTCTTGTTTCGATTAAATGTACACATGTCATAGAGGCACGTTAGTGAAAGATTAACAAATAAGATGAGAAGAAGTTTTCATCGTCACCACAAGATGATAGCCATAGCAATAGTGTGAATTATTTTCGACAAAGGAATTTCAAGAGTGACGAGTGAAGAAGCATTTTGATTATAATCCACTGTGAATTAATTTTAGTTATTCAAGGAGCACGAATTCAACTAATCCAAATTACATTTTATTTATTTGCTACCATGTTAGCTAAAAAAATGTTTATGCAGTGCAAAAACTAATAAATTTTTTTCATGATACACAGGAAACTTTCTAAGAAAATTTAGAGCTTTCCGTTTTCATGCATACTGTTACAAGTTATTTTTCCTGACATGTACGTAATATACTTGCAATGAATAACATAATTAAAAGACAACTGACACGTCATGGAAAATTCGCAAGATACTTTTTACCAATATTAAATTAACTGTAATTTTATTAACGGTAAAATATATCGTCACAAATGCCTAGTGATAATCTCTGATGTTATGTTAATAATTTAATAACAATTACCCAATCATAAAAATACATTTTAAACAAGTATCTCCGCATTTGAAATCGACACTTGGTATTTTTGAGTGACTATCATTTCAGGTTCTTATCAAATAACAAGTAAATACGCATAGCGTCGTGTTAATAACATTGATTCAACGGTGTTCCCTATGTAAAGTAATAATTTCCTGTCAAATAAATTGTAATTCAATGTTTTAAGCATTTTCTTTTACTTTCGGTTAAGGTGTTGAAATAAAGATACGAAAGCAAAGTGACAAGTTGCTTCCAAAAAAATATTTTTACTTTAGTATAATTGTTTAGAACGTTTAAAAGGACATGTTACTTAATATATACATTGTGTTTCCCTCTGTACATTTTCTAGTTGGGTGCAATCTTGTCTTAGCAGTTTACTGTGCTAAGAAAAACATCATGGTGAAAAATTTAGTAGCTGAGTTAAAAAGTATCATTGATGTAATTAGTTGAAGTATACGTGTTGATTAAATAAGCGAACTGTTGTAAAAATCAACAGGTTATAGGCCCAGTATACGGAAAGTGTTATTGAATATATGAAATCAGTTATTGTTTACATGTATGCATATATGTACATTTATTCTTTTGGCATCACTGTAAGCTACATTTCCATCTTAGTTATTGTCATAAAAACGTCGTCCAAGTATAAACCGAAAAGAAGGAAGAATGATAAAGTTAAGCTCTGAAAGCAATTGGAAAACGGGGAAATTCCAGACCGGAGTTACATTGACGGCAGAAGATGTTCACGATGTGGTAAATGGTACTTGTGTGAAGTCGGAGACGGGAAGTAATGAACTACGAAAGAAAATTAAAGGACAGGCAACGGAAAGATTTTCTAGCTCAAAATCCGGTTGTTACACGACTAGAAAGACCTATGACCCATGTGAAAGTGCCAAAGAATTGTGGAAGAAATTATTGACAGTGTTTGAAAAAAAAATCTGATCTTTCGGTACATTAGCAGCAACAGAAGTTCTTTAATTTAATTTTTTAACATGGTGGCAGTATGTCTTAATTTTTGTTAGGAGTTGAACACATGGTCAGTAACTTAAAACAGCGAAGGAAGAAACTGTCAGAGAACATGGCAATAGCCAAAACCGTTACGGCCTTGCCAACAACCTACACTCACTTTAGTAGCGTCTAGGACTGTGTTTCTGATAAAAAGGCAAACCATGGGAAAATTGACAACCATGAAAGTTCTATTCCGTAAAAAAAATAATTTGGAATGTGGTAAACCCGGTCATCTTAGAGCTCCGTATTTCAAATTGGATGTAAGGAAGACTTCATTTTGCTGTCGATTTTTGCAAAAATTAATGTAGCACATCAGAAGGGGCTGTTATAAATCGAAAAGAGAGACCTAGAGACCAGACGACTCAAATCTGAATATAGGCGAAGATGTATTTACTGTCTTTACAACAGCACTGATCCGTGATACGAAATATTAATATCTGATTTATGGGCACTGGAGCTTTAATACATTTGTGTTGTCAAAGGGAACTTTTCTCGTCCTTTAGTGCCGAGAATGCAGTTAGGCTGGTTAAACTTGGAGATGGAAGGACATTGAAGTCGAATGTATTGGTAACATTAGGTTATTGTCGGATACTATGAGGGTACCTCAAAAATTGTGTTTCTAAATGTGTTTTATGTGCCAGAAATTAAAACAAACCTTTCTTTCGTTAGGATTTGCCCTCGACAACGGTTACACTATGGTATCAGATAATAATGTCTCAAAAATTCTAAGTAGTAAAGGCGAAATATCAGCTATTGCTTAAAGTGTTGGAAGCTTTTATTACATGAAATTACGTTCACTTGAATCATTTGCTACCTTTGTAGGAGAAAAGCAAGACCTTTACTCATGGCATGATACAACGGCTTACCAGAATCTATTGGTTATATATGAAAACACAGGTGTACATTTTTTACGAACGCAGTGTTTACGTGAAATAAGTTCCCTTCAGATTGTGAAGTTGAAGATTTCATAATTCAAACATGCTGAAATAATGAGCCCCTCATCTTTCTGAATGATTCATTACTCACGTGAAGCATCTCTGTGAAGTGTTCTCTCCCTGCTCGAGTGTGATTCCTGCTACGAAATTTGATTATAGGTAGGAGGAATAGGGAGGGGGTATAGAGGTGTAATGAGGGGTGGGTGAAAACGGTGGCAGTAGTGATCTAGAGGAGGGGGATAAAGGCAGGTGGAAACGAGGGCACTGGGAGTAGCAGTTGAAGGAGCGGAAATAGAAACGATCGTGGATGAAACAATTATTTCTGTTCCGATAAGAAATGAGCACCCATTTAGCCTTTCCCGTCTGTACGTCACCTGGCGTGACAAAGAGTTATTAATCACGGCAGCTACCTACTACGCGCGGCTCATTGTACCTGGGGTTAAATATACCGTCAGAGTCCCCCCTTCCACTTCGACCAGCCCAGAAACACTATCCCCCTGGAGAATGTACTGGTTTGGACAGTGTAGCATTTCAACTTCGACCTAACCACCCCAGATAGCGTGCCAGGATCGCATTCACGACTTTGTGGCTTTGTATCCGCACGAGCTTCTGTGAGAGAGGACTCAGCAGGGTGTTTTCTCGTCAACATTCTGGCTTTGTTCTGTTCCAGTTACATGGATTCCCTCTCCTGCAGTGTTTTTGATGCGCACAACGGAAACTAACTCAACTCAGTTCAAAGCCCACTCATAGATACAGCAAATAAAGCATCCTCCCGCCTCTCAGCTCTACTAGTTCATTTATATGCCAACTAAAATTAGGATTAATTTACACATAATACATTTACATTTACACATTTCACATATACTGGAAAACCTTTCTGGTTTGATATCCATCCGCCTGCATAAATTGTTCATATTTTCTTTAGGATCAAATAAAAACCTCTTACTTATCTCGCATTAAATCTTGGGTGCAATGCATGGATAATGTTTGTCACATAGTAATACACACTGACGAGCGTTAAAATTTACATTTAAAGACCGCAGTGGGAATAATCTTTGTCTAATAGAATGTCATGTAGCATGATTTCACTTGTACTTTCGTGTAATACTTAAGACATGAAAGCGTCAGTGCTACGTGAAACACCAGAAGAAGCATGAATGTTACTGCCTGCTCCAGAGCTATGTCGACAGCAAGGTAGTCATTTACATGTTCATTTATGTTATGTTTGGCTAGTCACCTGTCAAACCCACGTATATCTTCAATAACATTTTAGTTAATTTTCTATACAGTCAGCATTGCTACACGTAATACATATTTGGCTCTTAACTTAATACTCTAAAAACTATGAATAAATAATTAATTTCATGCGAAAAACACTTGATAACATTCTCTCGTAATTTTGTCCGATATTTTATTTCCTGGACTGATATTACCCTCACTTTAGCGTAGAATATTGCTTTTGTCCAAGTGTTATTTCGCAAACTGTGATCCGCACCACGGAGTATTATTCAACAAGTTAAACACTATCCGATATCCCACCAAGGTTCTTATGAAGGCAGTCTACGTATCACTGAAAAGAAGAAACTATAGATTCTCATACGAAATATCTTCGCTCAAGAAGCTTCGATGTAAACCCAAAGATGAAATTTTGCAAATGCGCGTATCATGTGACACGCCAGTCATAATGCAATTATGAGAACATTTTTGATGGGTGAGAGTTCGGGCAAATGCGACTGCAAGGAAGACGTTGGACGATACACGCTTCATGTGGTCGTGTGATTCCAGGCATCTAATCGACTGCTATGTAATGATCAAAAGACAGCATACTAGTGAGCGATCGAAGACGTTGTACTGGCAGGTTACCAAAGCACATCATAGCACAATACGAGGTACGGTACTATAGTTTTAAGTACAGGACTTTTTCAGAGATATGGTACTGTTCTGTGCTGTCAGAAACGTGCATGATCATCGTGATTATGCAAGCACAACTATTTTATTTCATTCGGCTTTACGTCTCGTCGACAGCAAGGTCATTAGATACGCTTACACATAAATGTACACAAGGAAAAGAACTGGGACGGAACCATTCGTCTGGAACTATTTCGGGAAACCGCGGAAAACTGAAATCAGAATGACCGGAGTTGGGAATCGAACTCGGCTCCTCCCGAATGCAACTCGAACCATTTACTGTCCCACCATCATGTTCAAAAAGTTCGTCGTTGAAACACGATTGCATATCATTCGAATCTATTAGTATATCAATCCGCATGCAATTGCAACTATAGGTGATTCGGAATAAAGTGAGCACTCAAAAAAAAACTGATATATTTCTATTTTCTGCCAGTTTTGTATCTTTCCGCTGCATGTAAACATCCGCATTGTCATGTGCTTTTATTTGCATAGGCTTGAACAATGTTTACGTTTACGTTACACTGCTCCGATAAATTTTAGATACAATATGTACTCATTAAATGCACGGGTGCTGAATATATGCTATACTCAGTAGTAATCTTAGTTACAAATACCTGCGAGTAAACGTCGTATATAACAGTGGTTTCTCTGCGTCTACTCTAACGGCGCTTTACCGTTACGAAGCTCGTAAATGCATGCACAGTATATTCGAACTTTTAAATTAAAACTGCCACTAAAAACACACACGACATACGCAACTCAAGAATTCAAGTTCCGTTCAGCATACTGCAATGAACAACAACGACGCACGTAAAGAGAAACAATAAATAACGTATTTTCTTAATGTGTGAAACAGGGAAAAAAATGCTGTTTCTATTTCCAGATACTCATGCTGGTGATCATAAAGCCTGACAACTAATATCACTGAAAACTTCACGTAACATAACTTAAACTAAACTAAACGTAATTTAGCAATGATATTCATAAACAGTCACTTCGAATACTTTCGAATGTGTTTAACAGAAACCCATATTCATTACACAACGGACAAACAAACTGAATGACGCAATTCGCTTCAAGCGGCGAAAACCTAACTCTGATGCCATCTGTCGGAGAAATTTCAAACTACCTCTGTGGCGCGAAGCACTAGCGGCATGTGCCAACGATAATCGACTCGGTTGCGTCGCATTGTGCTGACGCTAATTAAATAAAATTATACAATCAGTAGGTATGTCAGTAAGAACTGAAATAAATATTTAAAGTATAATAAACTCAGAGAGGTCGTTTGCATTTGATGTTGTGTCACTAACGCTGTTTTCAAATAAGAAAATTCATGGAACTACATGCAATTATTCGCTGCCAACCATACAAACAATAACGTAACTGTTGTTAATGTTGACTTATATGCAGTAACGGCTAGTGATTTTTTTTCAAAGGTTAAATCTTCAGTGCTCACTTTATTCCGAATGACCTATATAGGCATTTGCATTTAGCAGTCAGTGGTAGCCGAAGAAGTGAGCGCCTAGAAAATATACCCTAAAGTGACATACATCCAGAACACAGAATAATGTGCTACATGCAAGGCTACACGAACAAGAATGTTTTATTTGGTTATGTATTCCGGCTTTGTTATGCATGGTAGACGAATGCTTCGAGTTTCTTGGTGTGATTGAGACGGTGGAGTTTGGCGAGTCGTTCGTCTCACGCCTACTCGAATCACCGATTCTATATTCACATTACTATCGTTTCACGATTTAAAAAGTAAAATAAATTTATCGTGGTTTAATTAATATGTAAAATTGGTAATGATAACTACGTATTTTAAGGGATCTCTGCGGCAAAAAATGTGTTATTTTATAATTGTTCCAAACCCTGTCCAACTCTCACGCAATACATTACTAGTAATTTCTAACAGTTAAAGCATATTTTGGTTCAATAGTTTTCGTACAGACAAGTGTCAAATGTAGTGATTGGATTATTTTCGCTCCTTGCCCAAATTATGAAGTGTTCAAACTATACGAATGAGATAATTTAGAGCGAAATTTAATGTGTTAAGCTGCAGAATGACACTAAATGAGTTATTCAGTAGCTTAATATGTGAAATTTCATTCTAAACTATTTCATTCGTATTTTTTAATAGTTTTTACTTTGGATAAATAGCGTTAACAAATAAATCGCTAATTTGACATACGCTTTTATGAAAACTACGGAATAGGAAATATATTTGTGGGAAATTATTATTCATGTAATGTGTAGGACTTGGACAATGTTTGGTACAATTTAAAATTTAGAATTTTTCGGTTAAGAACGATCTTAATGTGAAGACTTATTCCGAAGGTTTTCGTGTCCAGTATTCTTTGGCGCAGCATGCTCATCGAATCTGCGTCCACAAACAGAAGGGAAACACAGTGCCACTCTTTGTCAACATCTCTGCAACCTGCATTTGGACTACTCCTCTGCGCAATCACTGGTACACGTCTACGATGTTAAGAACCAATTTTTCGAAGCTGTTAGAAGTGTTTGTTTATATTTTGTAAACTCATCCACCTAACATTAACAAAATCGGGAGATGCACCATCGCAACTTTTTGAAAAGTGGTAATCAACACTTTTTTAATCAATTAAGAAAGAAAAGATTAACAGAAACCAAAAATTTCGCCTTTATGATTCACTATTATAGCATTGGTTCTCGTTGAAATTAATTTTGGAATATTTTCAAACCTTTATTAATGACGCCTGTCACTATGCAACCTATGTAATTTATGCTAGGTGGTCAGTCTGCTACACGGGCGCAGTGTTCTGCACATTCGTTCAGTTGGCATTTAGGCCGCTAAGTTGTGTCAACTATCACACATTCACTGAGTAACAGCACAAAATGATATCAATAATAATATTACATCGCAAACAGAAATACGAACATGACATTGTAAATTTCAGAAGTTTATTAGATGTACTGGTCCTAAAATAGACATTGGTATGTATTAATGTTCACATAACGTCTTAAACAGTTACTTAAAGAGGCGGCCAAGGATATCGGCGCAACTGGCAGTGTCGTAGAAAGGATTGTAAGGTTCTAACCAACATTCTTCGTGTTTTCCGTATTAATTTGTTTAATTATATATATATATATATATATATATATATATATATATATATATATATACACACATACATGTGTGTGTGTGTTTATGTAGCACACTAATGTTCAGAAAGTCGTTAGATTATTGCACCTACGCAACTAAACAAAGACTATGAACCATTATATTACCCGATTCGGTATCTTTTACTGTCTACTAGGAGCTGGAATCGAACCTCCGACTCCTGCTTCGTCACATGAGCGAAATTCCGTAGGAATGGATGCGCATACAACCCTCAAATTAAATTGCAGGCATTCATGGATCTCGCCGAATGTTCCTGTAGTTGTTCTTCAGGAGTATCATTTACGAGACACTTTTAATCACCCAACCAAATTCAATAAATAAACCTAATTCGGGACACACTAAGCATGTTAGATATAACCTGACAAACATTTCTACGACTTTGCCAGTTGTATGCCGACGTCCCAGGTCGCCTCTTTATAAAAATACGTACTATATCCTGTGAACTTTAATGCCGTACCAATGTATGTTTTAGGAATAGTACATTTAATAAAATTCTGTAATTTACCATGTTATAAAGTACAGAAATTTTTTGGAAATACCTCATTGCAGTCAATGGTATATCACAGATAACCAGAGAATATACACAAACAGACAAGTAAACAAATAACGGACTTTATTTGTAACTGGCAAACATAGGTAAACACAAACAATTCCACAAGGAATGAGTTACAAAAATAATTAACAAAAACAACCAACCATACACGAAAAAAGGAAAAAATAAGGATATAACTTAGATTATTCCACAACAAGAATCCGCCAGTAAGTTAGGTCAGAAAATTATTACAACAAACTGACAAAACAAAACAAACAACAAAAACTGGATGTATACGACACAGCAGAAACACAGACACCTTGAGAAACGCGAACAAATACAAATAACATAGTAACTGCGGACAGTAAAACAAAGAAAAAACATACGAACACAACGGTTGTTTGTTTACTTGTCTGTTTGTGTGTATTCTCCGATGTTCTATGACACACCATTTGCAGCAATGGCATATGTCCAAAAAAACTTGTTTAGTCTGTAACTGGCCCCCATTGCAAGAATCGTTCAAAAATAACTTACAATGTTATATTGGTATTTTAATTATTGGTATATTATTATTATCATTATTAAAAATACTTTACAGTTGTCCCTCGGTGAATGTCTGACCATTGACATTTCATATAGTGGCAAATTCCCAATTGAACGAATGTGTAGAGCACTGCACCCATGTGGTAGACAAACCGGCCAGCATACAGTCAAACAGGTTGCATACCGACAGGCGTTATTAATATACTTTGAAAAGACTACAAAAAGGAATTTAAACGATAACAAATGCTCTAAGAAAGTCTCACAAAGGTGATATTTTTGGTTTCTGTCCTCATTTTTCTTTCTTAATCAATCAAAAATGTTGGTTAAGATGCACGGTTACTAATTTTCGAACAATTATAATGATGCTTCTACCGATTTTGTTAATAATAGAGAGATGATGCTACAAATTGCAAAGAAACACTGCTAATAGCTTCGTTCACATAAACTTCATACAAAAAGGTGTCCTTAATATCACGTAATTTCTTATTTACATACACAAAAGAATTCTCAAACCCCTTACTTTAAGGGTGCGTACCTCCTTTATTTATAACTTCAGGCCATAAGAGGTCTTTATTTTTTAGTCATAGTTTGTCGTCAGGAATCACCTCCCATAAGGTACCGATCAAGTTAAGAATCATTACGTGTGTGTGTGTGTATGTGTATGCCAACGAGGGTTGAAAAAGGATTCATGGCGACAATAAATTTTCTATCTGAAAAAGTTACCATTTTCAAGATATGTAATATATTAGTTATGTGTAGTTATAAATGTACGATATGTACGTTTTTTTAAAAGATGGCTCCACCTGCGTAGTATTATTGCGTTAGAACGTCTGACAAAAAAAACGTAACAGCTTCAAATTCCTCTTAAATATGTTGACACTTGTATCTCCCTTATACAATCATTATAACGAGTCTGTATCGTACCTACTGTTTAACGTGCCATCAACAAACAGACATGTATGTTTATTTAATGAAGTTTTATAAAATATAAATGTTGCTGTTGCAAAGAAAAATTTATCAGTAACATAAAACGATACAGTAATTTCCTATAACACGTAAACAGGTTTTGTTGTTTTAAATATTTCTTTTTCCTAAACAATTACGGAAAGAAATGAGGTAACATGCGCAAAATTCATAAATAACTTGTCTCGTGTAAATAAAATATCTTCTGCCTAATGTTTTTAAAAGCAATTTTAAAACGTACGTAAACACCGAATTAAATAGTAAGTATATCATGTATATTAAACATAAATCAACGTAAATCCTGAGTTCCAGCAAGAACTGTAAACCAACGGCTGAGAGTTAGTAGGCTAGTATTATTGCATTAGTATATTAGAAATGACATACTTCTATTTTACCATACATAATATTTTATTAAGAAACATGTTAAAATCATTTTCCTTAATTATAGCCTATAAATAGAGGTACAAAATAACGAACAATCTACGTACACTAAAAATAGTCAGGATAACTAAAATAATATTTTTACATAATATTACATGTGTGCGTTTTGTAAATGTATACCTCTACATTTTAATTTTGCTTATAATGATAAAAAGATACACAGTACGGCGAAATTTAAAGGCGACTTGTGTAATAAAATGTAGTATTGATGTCGAACCTCTAGGAAATCCTTTCTTAGTAGTCGTAAATAACTTTCTTCGCAATAAACAAGTGTTTCCTCCTGTATGTAACACTCTCGGAAATACTTTCTGATAGTACACAAATAACTCTCACACATATCGACTGCAAGATGTTATACAGTTTCCTGAAAGCCAATAACGACCCGGAAGATACTCTCTCTACCAAGAAGCCGCAACAAAGTGGAATCCGCCTCGTAATCTCAATACTTTTGTCAAATCAAAAAATACGTGAATATTGTGTTGTGCACTGGCCTTTGTATGAAAGAGTTTCCTTTGTATTTAAAGGCATTAACTGTTTAATGCAATAATTAACTTTGTAGTTATATTTAAGTTATTCGTACTTTTATAGAACGAAATGAATACGTTAGTAATTTGTGTGGTTTGAATATGAAAAATTAGGCTAAATAAGTAAGACAAGAAATACAGAAGATACAGTTTTATGTAAAACCTCTCCCTAAGACAAACGTTATGCTCCATCTGTATGTTTCTCTAATATGGTGGAATGTTATCACGTGTTACTTCAGGAATATAGAGGAACGAGGTAATAGTTGCTGAAACTACTGCCACATTTAAAACGTTGCTATGGAAATGAACAACATTTTTTCAGTCACAAATATGGTGGATGAGCTCCTCTTTCTTCCGTCTCAAAGCCTTACAACCATCGCCCTAAGACAAACGTTATGCTCCGTCTGTATGTTACTCTAATCTCTGGGAAAGTTGGTTCCGGTGCTGCCCTCATTTCTCAACCTAGTCTATTTCAATTTCCCATGTCTGATTTGTTTGTGTGTGTGTCTATATATATAATATATATATATATATATATATATATATATACACACACACACAAACAAATCAGGCATGGGAAATTGAAGTATATATAGCGTGGACCAGAATTAAAATGCCAAACTCTGGGACGGGATTGTTTATGTAAAATAAAATGGGGTTACATTGACCAACACTATTGTGAGGTGAATATTAAGGAAGCTACACAACGTTGGAAATTAAATTTTAAAATCCATTTTTTTAATACTACAATACTACAAAGTGAAGAGATGGAGCCACCAAAATTGGCACAGATATCTAAGAATAGGAGCAAATAAATGTGTGAAAATGTGGTTGACGTGACGTTCCCCTTCACTGATTATGTGTAACTAACTTTCAAATAGTATGCATAGAAATATATTTGATGCATATAATTGCTTATCGCGCAAAATGAAAGGGAAAATATCTTTTGTGTTAATTCACTCCGGTAAACCGTTTTCGAGAAAATGCCAAGACGCAGTGAAACCCCGCAGAGAAAGGTAATACAACGGCTTTCTGAGCCATGCTAATTGCAGCATTGAATGGTTAAATTGAGTACACTAGCGAGAGGAATAGCCACATCTGGGCGCACTACACTCCCCACCACATTCACCCTATGAGCAACCATCTGCGTTACAGTGTCAACATGAAGGCTACAACAATCTTATTTGCTACCTGCGCGTCTCAGCGGGGAAATATCACACGTCTATCTGCGATTCAGCTTGCGGTGACGGAAATCCGGCTAACAAGTTCTTCTACGCTGTTCACTGGAGTCTCATAAACAAGAGAACACATGTAGCCCCACAAGAAGAAGTCGAGCATTGACTTCCTGTATACGATTTTGTGCGGTAGTATTTGCTGTGTGTTTTCTTTGTCTTCGTAAGTCTTCTCTCTACTGTAAATTTTCATGTAGGAATCTTCTCTTGGATCTTAATAATATAATTACACGAACAGTGAAGAACACGTTTTCTGCAGTTGCAGACTTTTGATTTCCTGTAAATATAGTTACACATAAAAAAAACTAGTTAGGTATTTAGTGCATGGGTTTTGACGGCTAGCTATGTGGTACACTTTTAGCAACGCCTTGTATATGACATCAGTGAGTGCCAGAAAGAACTATGACCTGCTATGACATCTGTAATACCTGCAAGTGGTATAGAACGGTTATTTGAACATAGAAACGGACGTTTGTTGAGTGTCGTGTGAGCTAAGAGAAACTTTCCTAGTTGGGAAAAGCTCTAGTGTCAACCACAGAGGTTTTGCAGTCAGGCAGGGAGCCGACTTGCAAAGTGCGGGATGTTGAATAAACTCTTGTTGCTGTGAACTTTTACAGTGATAACGGAAGGGATGACGTCACCCTGCAGGTTATCAACAGCCATGCCTTGGTTAGGTGCATGATGGAACTTTTCACCGGAACAGAGCTCTGAGGGAACCTTGGTGTAATATTAGTGGGAGATTTGCCACTTATTCCATGAACTTGTTGCTGTGGTTTAATGGGAACGGATATTTTTATACAGTATTTTAAAAACTATATTTTGATGTCATAGTTTGTTGAAGAATGAGAGACAAAGCAATTCTTATGTATTGAAATTATAATCAAGATTGCCAATGTTAATGTGGTATTTTAAAGTTGCAGACGGGTTTTCGATGTACGAACGGGTTTTGAACCTGCTCTATATCTGGACCGAGATTATCTGTAACGTATAGATTTTCTCTTGTTACGGGTACTGAACTTTAAAACCCAGTTGAATAAGGTTTACGTTTTAATCAGTATTTGTATTTTTTCAGGCCGTTCGACTTAAATTCATTTTAATATTTATGTTGGTATTTAAAGTTTAGGATAAATGAATGTTCAGAGACTTATTCAGTGCAGTGCAGTGTAGGATTGGTGCATAGCGAACATTTGAACTGTGCTAGGAGAAGGTTATAACCTCTGTGTATTAGCGCGAGGAAATTGGGCATAGATATAGAGAGAGGTATAAGAAAGGACTATTTTATGAACTTCGGAGTGATCCGGACGTGTCGAGGGAAGAACTGTCCTGGACCGAGGGGCCGTGGTCCTGTTCCTCCGACTTAGCTCTAGAAGGAAGGATGGGCGTATGCCGGTTTGTCCAGGAAGATTTCAGTGCGATGTATATGCCTGGATCGGAGGTTTCGCGAAAGAAGATTTTCACCGGTAGGACTACAAGTTTCCAGTAGAGATAGGTAGCTCGTCGTACGTTGATTCCTGGACGACCGCACTAGTAAAGCTACGTAACGTTAAGGGCGCGGTCTACCGTAATTTCATCACCATTATTTTGTTATTTATTTGTACCAGATATTTTTTTCTTATTTAAGACACAAAATGTGACTAAATTTGGCTCTTATGAAATTTTTTTTATCTCTAATAGTTTTCGCGTAATGGCTTGTTAAAGTCATATTTTGCATGTTTCCGTTTTAACGACTTCACTAAAACCAACTGATATAACAAACTCAAAAAAATCACAGTGCATAAAAACATTACGGGCGACAATGACATGCCCATAAAATTAAAGAATAAAAATTATTTGTTTAAAAAATATATATTGAATTTTTTAAATTTTTATTTTCAGCTTCAGCATTTTTTTAAAATTCAAATAATTTTTATTCTTTAATTTTATGAGCATGTCATTGTAGCCTGCAATGTCTTTATCCACTGTGATTTTTTTATATTGGTATATTAGTTGGTTTTAGTGTAGTCGTTTAAACGGAAACACGCAAAATATGACTTTAACAAGCCATTACGCGAAAACTATAAGAGATAAAAAAAATTTCATGAGAGCCAAATTTCGTCACATTTTATACCTAAAATAAGGAAAAAAATATCTGGTACAAATAAAAAATATAAAAAAAAATGATGATTAAAATTGCGGTAGACCGCGCCCTTCAAGCCATCTGTTTGTGACACACAGTTAGCTTGTCAGACTTTATATATGTGTATTAATTGATGTTTCATAAAATTGAATTCTTTATAATGTTCAAACATTTATTCCTAACTCCTACTATGCACCAATTGTTTTATTAAGAGCATTCATGAATACTTCAAGGTTTATTTTCTGTCTTCTTTTGTAATTCTCGTACGGCCCTGTTTGATGACAAAATTGTTTTGAATAAATACTTTTCAGTAGATGTTGGTACGGAACAGCGTGTATGTTTTGAATTAATCTAAATGTTATAGTATAGTGTTGCACCGATCAGTAAAATTATAGCTTTATCGTCTCTAATATATTTTCTAATACTATCAATTTTGTATGCTACCAGTGTTCTTTTCCGCCACTCATCCACAAATCCTTGTTGATATATGCGAAAATATAAATTATACCACACTAACCTGCTCGGCCAATGGTGGCAAAGCATGTGTGATTGGCAAGCATACTCTGATTGGCAGAGCACCTTGTAGCATTGTGTGTTTTATGTCTTTTTTTGTTCTTTTTTGTACTTTGTCATTCAACACAAGTTTGATCAGCAAAACATGAGCAATGGCGTATGTCCACAAACCAATAAATTCAAATTGTAAACTCCCACTGCAACAAACATTTAAAAATCTCATTATTTGAATTTCTCTCCATCTGGATTCGCCATAATTTGAATTCGCCATCGTGTAAATTCACCATCATTTGGTTACATATCCAATGATTTGGAATCATATTCCATAATTTAGATAGGCCTACACATCTAAAATTTAAATACACATTAAAAGTATGGATACATAGCTAGTAATCGAGATACATGCCAATAATCTGGATCCGTGTAAAATAAAATTGGTACACATCCAATAATATGAATGCACTTAAATTAATCTGGATACATATCCAACAATCTGGTTGTATATCCAATAGTACAAGTACACAATTAATAGTTTGGATAGTTTACTACAATATGGATACAATCCAAAAATTCAGATACCTAACCAACAACCTGTATTCGTCGTCTGTTACACACACAATCCATAATTTTGAATTTAAGTGGCAATATTCTTCAGCTCTTAAATAGTTATTAGAAGTCAACTTAGCTATGGATACTCGTTGTCGGGTATACAACTCAACTTTATTTCTTTACAATAGCTGACAAATTTAACCTCTCATATGCTACGATGGGAAGTAGAAATTTTTTTGAGACAGAACAGCAAATAAATATTTATGTGGAAGCTTGTTTTTACAGGTCTTTATATTACTGCCGAAGTCAAATAGTTAAAGAACTCTACATGTAGTATCTATCAATTGCAACGATAAAAATCGCAAAACATGTGATATAAGTGCGATTCAGACTTCAGCATAGTTCTAGTAGTTCTCCAATTAAAAGCAGCAGCAAGCATTTTAATCGTCACAAAACAAGTAATTTTTAAGTGCTTTTCGAAAAATGGCTGTGAATAGTATGTCACTACAGGCTTGCTTCTCCGTTACTTCTTACTTTGAAACATTACTATTAGTAACTGTCAAATTTACCAATAGTTTTCAGGGATAGTTAAATAAAAATTCCAGATGTTGAACTAAGAACTGTGTGTACTTGCAGGTGCAATTCTTGCACATAATTTATTATTAAAGGCGTAAACAAGCAATAAAATGCTAAAATAAAGTGCTCATAATCCATAACAAAACAATTTTCTACAAAACAATCAGGATATCCTTTAACCACAGAGTTAACGAAAGTTCTGTACTGGGTTATTGATATCTATGTAGTGTGAGCATGTTCCTCAATATATTCTGTGCTGGAGTATTGAACACACATGGTAGCAGATACCCATGATCCTCTCCTAGACCGTCATGATTATATGCAATTCTTATTTAGTTTTAATGGCGAAACCATTGATAAGAGAAAATTCTAACCTATGGTGTGTTCTGATGATAAAGGATTATCCTTATAGTTGGATAGAAAGAGTTACTGAAGTGTATCAAATTATTTCTCTCAGCCCAGGGGAAACCATCCTGCTTCCTTGCTTCCTTGTAGCACGGCCAATAACGCCGTTGTTATTGTAAGAAAACTGTGGCGTCGCAAGACAGGACATAAAATTTGTTTGCTGAAAAATGATATTGGCCTCCAAGAGTGAAATTGAAACATGAGAAGCCAGGAAGTTGATGTGTTGTTGCAGAGTTAAGTCTACATGGCACTGACGCCTTTTAACCCTACAGCATGACTACCAAAATGAATAAACTAAAAGAGAAAGTTTAAAAGCAAAGATATTGGATGGCCTCGGCAAGGTCAGATTGCAGGAACCCCTCAGCTAGTACCTAATGGAAATGTAACTTCCCTGGTCAGGTCCGGGAGAATCCACAAGTGCTGCTCTAAGTAGAATTACGCGCTTACCTCGACCCTAGTTGAAGTTCCCTCAAAGCTGCGGTGAAGACGGAGGTCGGGGAGATAGTCGCCATCACGTCTGAGTTCCCACCACTTGTCCCAAGTTCACACTGAGGATGACTCGCACGACCAGTTGAGTGCAAACCCGCTGACCAACTTCCTAACAAAAGGAATCTACGGTTCTATGAAAATCCAATTACACTCGATCATGTTTCGTTTATCACGCTTCTAAATGCAACGGTGATATCCATTTTCTCGCTGCACCCGAACTCTACGCCCATTTTAATATAATTTATTAATACTTTTCCTATATGAACTAGTTAGCATCCAAAAAAATTAACAATTATATTTCTGAAATACATAACAATACTGAGCACCTGCATAATTAACATCCACAAATAGACATTGAGTAGTACACATTTACCACCAAAAAATTTACTTTTTATTTTAAAGTACAATGCAATTTTAACTCTATTGCAGTAAATAACCATGGCGAAAATGTGTTATTCTTACTACATTCCACTAAAATATCCCAAATTTATGGTGAAAATAACAATAAAATCCTAAGAAATATCAAACTCATCCAATTATACACACAACACGATACTTTTTTTCTTCCTGAGTAAAAAAAAATATGAAAAATTAATTATTTATAAAACAAATTTGACGAACAACATTTTTAAAAATTATAATAACATATTCTAGTGATAAACACAGACCGTAAGAAGCATTTAAACATAACATGATTTGAATGTATCAAGAGAAGGGTGTTTTGAAAACTACTTTCTATGAATGACTGTCTAATGAGCAAGAACGAATCCATATAAATAATAGTAATAACAGCTAAGAATTGTTTTCCACGGTATTGTATAGATCTATTTTTATACAGAGGAAAACTAATTTTAAAATATTTCAGAATATGACAGCTTCATGTAAGCAAAAATTTTAAACACTTTATGCTCGTTGCAATTAGTGTATGCAGTGTGCACAAGCATAAAACGACTAAACTTCGTTCCTTGACAGACGTGTGCCCCATTTTATGTCACATTTCATACTTACGTCTCATACACTTTCAAATGTGCATATTCAGTTTTCTAAAATGGATAATTTCGGGTCTTGGGAAATACATAATTGTATCCAGTATCCATCACTTCTTAATTAAGCCCCTTATACATTTGTATTTCCTGGACCATGTGTGACTATATGCCCCGTAAGCGGGGGTGATTTAAACACTTACGTACTGTTTTTTTATATATAATTTTCAACTGTAGGTAATTGTTAATCGTTAGTTATGTGGCCACTTATCACTGCATGTTTGAGCTGGTCGATGGTGTTGGTTATAGCATGTGCAAACTGATCTCACTGCAACAAAACCTTTCCGTCACAATGGCCACGGTGGTTGAATATTTAGACCATTCGCCTGCCACAGAGACGATGCGGGTTCAATTCCCGGAGAGATGTTAATGCCACGGGTTCATATTTATAATGTTTTGCGAGTTGGATTTTTTAAATCCTGAAAGAGAACAGATATCGCAAAATAGTTACGTAGAAATGTTGCAAATTGTTTGTACAGTGTAGCCTATTTTTTAAACCATAAAATTACATAATTTTGACTAATTATTTAGTTAATTAAAGTTTCTTAAAGTCAATAAATAATCAAAATTATACAGATTTGTGTTTTGGAAAAATAGGCTATACATAGTACAAACAATTTCCAACATTCCTATGTAACGGATTTGTGATATCTGCTTCCTTTCCGGATTTTAAAAATTAAACTCGCAGAAACAGCGTAGATAGAACCCGTGGCCTTAAGAGGACTGTGTAGTTATCCGTTGGACGGTGTTGTGGAGTGTCACGCGAATATTTTTTACGCAATACCGCCGAACTTATTCTTATTGTTGTTATCTATGAAAATAACACCCACTTTAAACTACGTATGCCACTTTTTGAAAATTCAGTATGCTTGTTAGTAACATGATTTTGGGGCCTCTGGAAATTGCTAAAAACGGCTTTTTTTAGACTCTGAAAAAACGACCTGATTCCATAAATTGCATTGGTGTTTACTTCATAATATGAAAAAATATAATTTTAGGGCCATCGCGTAAAGTCCCACAGGAAAAAGAGTTCTATGAAAACACTGCACTCCAGTTTAGCGCGCTGGGAATAGAGACCACGTGCCTATCGTCGAGAGTGGTGCTCTGGCTCTTATCGCTCCGCTGTTCCCGCGCGTCAAACGAGGAGATCTGAAACCGGTACACAGTACTCTTAAGAAATCAGTACTTCACCTTCGTGATTTTTTTTTTTTTTTCATAATCTTCCGCGCAACCATGAAATGAGGCTGTACACTACTCGTGTACACGACAGATTTGGATGCCTATTATCTAAACCCTGAATTTGCAGTGCATTCGTAAATATGTTTGAAAGTTATTTGATATACACATGTAACCTGTAAATTGTGGAAATTAAAAAAAAAAAAAAAGAGACCTTATTGCCGCTACAAATTTGTAATATGCTAGCAGAGAACATCACGACCGTTTATAAAAGTCCCTTTTTTTGTGTTAAATTTTATTTAGCGTGTAGTTAATTGTGGCGCGGTGTACCTGGTACGTGTTGGCGACGTGATAGAGTACCCAGGACCACACACCGCTCGTTACTGGCTTAGTACCGGCGTGAGGTGCGAACAACGCAGCAATTATTAGGCGTAATTACCAGCCGTGGCCAGCAAGGCATGTAGTCGTGTAGCATCCGCACCGACACTCCAGCATTACAGTGTTGCCAACCAGTTTTCTGGTGCAATAATACAGACATAAAATATTTTACTACCTGTGCAGAGTTCTTATGGTGTCCATAAATGGCTGTACATTAAGCACACTGCTGACTCCTTGGCAAAATCTGAAACGAAAATGTTTGTGGCAAAATTATGTACAACGTTTTACGCGCATATTGTGGCAACACAGCACGGAGAAAGTCCACTCATGCACTCCACGTCCAGGTATTATTTTATGTATGCTACGTCGAGATAATATAAACCATGTTTCGACTGCCTATGTATCACAAGACGGGACTTGCCCCGTACTATGTTGTCACATTGTGCACGTAAAATTTCAGCGCACAACATTTTGCCACTAACATTTTTGTCTCCAATATGCCCAGATTTCGCGCGGTATTCCTGTTACACGGCCGTTTCTAAACACTCTATATACTACGGAATGTTATTTTCTTATATTAAAAAGAGAAAATTTTCGGAGATTCTGTGATAATTATTTTGTATCGTTACTGTAAAAAATACAATTACCGACATCCATAGTGTAAAGCATAAATCTTGTATTAAATGTCACAGGTGCATCACAGGTGCATCACAGGTTTGTTTTCACATGTGTAGCACGTAAAGTTTACAATCAGGATTGGAAATTAATTAGAAGATCGGTCCGAGGACTAGACAATTACTATCTTCAATTAATCGATCGGTAAGACCTGAACTTTCTCAATGGTATGTTATGTTGTTCATGTATTTAGTAAACATGAAAAATTACTCGAGTCTATATCGTTAATCATTTTCACTCAAATGACACACAAAACTTTGAATAAGTTTAAAAAATGGCGAACTGCCTTCCATGCATATTAATAACACCACCTACCTGCACGTTATAATTTCAGAAATGACTAAGCTATAAGGATGACATTGAAGGGCATATCAAATTCCACATTGTCACAACGTGCGAAACACTGAACTGGCAGTCATGATTCCCACGATCCATTTTACTATGCGAATTAAACGGAGACCATATAATTTTAATGATCGGAAATCTGTAGCAAAGTAAAGAACACGATTCTATCTGATTTTTTAGATCGTAAAGCAGTAACATGTTAGAACAACATATGTGGCTAGTGAGACGAAAATTGCAGAGTACACCCGAGAAGGGTGCTTGTTTCCGTGCTCCACACACCCGTCCTGTGCCAACTTCGGTTATTTCATATTACGTCATACAAATTTGACTAAGTTGTACCAGCTATCAAGCGCAATCTATAAACTCCCTCGGCTAAGAAATGCATGTACACTTGCAGGCTCTGAAGGCAAACACGGCACCCGTGGCAATCAAACATCTTCGCTGCGGGTATGTCTGCACGCACAGTCATCACGTAACGTGGCAGTCCTGTAGCAACTTGTACAAACAAGTTCGCTGATGAAAACCAACTGGACCTCATATATACAACAACAACATTTGGCGTAACGTTTGTTCCCATTACACAATCGCGACGTATTATACGTGCGCATACCAGCAGGAAGAAAACTATACTATTTAATTATGTCATGAAGAATGAGCTCGGTACATTATTGTACAATTTTCTAAGAGGAACCAACACCCAGGTACCGTATTTTGTATTATTGTCATATTTATTATAAACGTTGCAATTTTAAGCATTTGATGTTGTCTATGTAAGCCTTACATTGCAAGAAATATAAAGGTCATCTTCTAATTAATAAAAGCTGAAGAACATACACAACGAATAATTGAAGTAATGGATTTGGGACGAAAGGAAAAATGTAGTTCCAACATTTGAAAAACAAAGGAGAAAAGGTATATATATTTTATAAATTGTATAATTTCAGTTACCTGGAAAGCTTTCTAGCTTCACAACTTAAATTTAATATATTTTTTCCATTCAGCTCATATGCGTTATTATTTTTAAAACTAGTGTTATCAAATTCATTGTATATACATATATACAATACGTTTGTTCGTATATATGTATGTATTTATGTATGTACGTATAAGTAAATACATATAAACATTTGGATATTTATGTATGTACGTACATGTAAATACATATGAACGTTTGGATTTTTCTTTAGTTACCTTACCAAGAATAAATGCTTTCGTGTAGAATTAGATAATGCTTTGTATTAGGTTCTATACAAGAAGCCTAACAATTTAAACAAAGGAACAATATAGTTAAACGTTCTGAGCACTAGACAGAAAGATAACGTGTAATATGGAAACAGCAGTGTTGCACTTATTCATGAGAATACATTGCAGCCACCTGAGCACGTTGCAACAACAACGCGGCGCCAGGAACACAAGCCGGGTGTCCTGAGTTTGCATCGCCGACACGGCAAACGGCCTTGCTGGCCCTAATGAAGCCTGGCCGTGTTCCGCAAACAACTGAGCCTGCCCTCGATGAAAACATGGCTCTATCTCTCTCCATGACGGTTGATTGGACCGGGGGTAAGCGTGGGGAGGTCGGAATAAAAATACTTAGCCGCCGAGCTGAGATAATTGTTGTTTTGTTCCGCGGGGGGGTTCGCTCGCGTCGCAATTTAACGCCCGCTCCTTTTTCGGACCGCAGAGGGCGAAGCGCCGCTGCCTTATGAATAATTCACGGCAGGCGGGCCTCATCTGTAAACAGCGGAAGGTGCGCTAAGGGTTGGAGGAGGGAGACTCGCACGGCAGGTAATTCGATAAAGCGAACAGGTGGCGGGGCAGCGCGAACACAGCCTTGACCCTGACACGTCACCAGTGTTGCCAACAGTACTGTAATTGTACTGTTTGTAGTTAAACTTATGTACAATTTGTTGCGGTAAAAGTAATACTACTTAGCTTGAGGAAAGATTTTAAACATTATTCTATACACACAAATTTACTACTAACTAAAGGGAAAGTTTAGTAAATTAATTGTAATATATATTTCAAGCGTCATTCTAAGACATGTTTGTAATTTCCACGGGTAAATTAGAAAGCCTATTATTTTGTGTTGCGTTAAGGACGCTGCCTGCCACGCGCTTCAGATGAGTTGAAGTGTTTTTGTAAATACAGTTTTTACGAAAATTTCCACGTGTGTCCGTTGTACGAATGTACCGAAAGAGAACACATTTCGGATGGGTACGTAATGTCACTGTCAAGACACCATGCTCAATGAAGACTCTGTTTCAAAGTACTCCAGCCTTTTCGAATGCCGTACTAGCTGGATGTATGTGAAAATCAGACAGGAACGTGCAGTGAACTTTCCTATAGATTTATCGCCATTAAAAGTTTATGATATATGGATCGACGAGCTTCACGCACGCCAGTTCACTGCTTCGCATGTTGTGACGATGCAGCATTTGATGTGCGCTTCGAGGTCGCCCTTATAGCGCCGTCATTTATGAATCTCTATCGTGTAGGTAGATGGTGCCCTTAATATTTTATTGGAATGCGGATTACCTCTATTTAAACTTACTAAATATGTTGTGTGTCGTTGAAGTAAAAATGGTTAGCGATATCGACTTGTGTAATTTTTTTATGTTTTCTAAATACATGAACATCGTAGTACACCTTTCAGAAAGTTCAGGTCTTGCCATTCGATTAATTGAAGATGGTAATTTTATGGTCCGCAGACCGATATTCTGATTAATTTCCAACCCTAATTGCAAACGTTACGTTCTACACATCTAACAAGTATACTATGATGTACCTGTGACATTTAGTCAAGATTTATGCTTTACACTGTGGTTAACTTTAGTTACATTTGTTACAGAAACGATTTGAAAAATTACCACAGAATCTCCGAAACATTTCTCATTGTAATATAAGAAGAAAAAATGGTCCCTAGTATTTTACGAAGTATCTATAAACGGTCGTATATAGGCACACAGCTCGAATTATGGGCTAAATTGGTGACGAAAAATTTAGAGGCAAAATGTTGTACGATGACATGTTACGTGCATAATGAGGTTTCACGAATTTTCTGTCGCTCATCACTCGAAGAGTCTTAGGGCCGTATCTATAAACGGCTTTCGAATCACAACCAACTGCTATCCCCATAGAGAAAGGATTGTTGAGCAGTTGGTAGTCATTCGAAAACCGTTTATAGATACAACCCTTAGGGCCGTATCTATAAACGGCTTTCGAATGACAACCAATTGCTATCTCCATAGAGAAAGCATTGATGAGCAGTTGGTTGTCATTCGAAAGCCGTTTATAGATACGGCCCTTAATCTCAAACTTGCCACACTAATGCCAAATTTCAGATACTGGAAGCTGTCTCATTGAGTAAGGAATATCCGACAAATATGTTCGTATTAATTAATTTACACTTCATTAATTTACTTACAAAATTAAATATTTTATACGCATCCATGCTACTATGGAAACACTACTTTACCAAAGTTATTTTTAAAAATTACCTTACTTATGTACACACCGACACAATCATTTTCGATTAAACACTTGATTTTAATGCATTTAATCTGCTTTGTTGATTACGATAATTGAGTAATATATGTTTGATATTGTACTTCCTCAATGATTAGTAAAACAACATGTTTTATAGACACGCTAATTTTACAGGTTGACCACAATGTCTTGTTATCCCCCTGTATGTAGTTAATGCATATTGTTATGGTATTATTATGTTATGGTATATTGTGTTGTAACATAACCTTGCGCAGCGCCCGAACCGTAGGAGATATCGTGCCCAAACCAAATTTGAACACACCTCCCATCCTTCCTCCGTCGATCCCCCCCCCCCAACCACTGCCGGACCACCTCCACCCCTTCCTTCGGAGGAGATGATGTGACCGGAGGATCCTGTTTTTTACTTTTCGCACTTTTTGGGCTGTAGAATCTAAACTGTTTGAGATATCGACTTGAAATTTGGTACGGGTACTTTCCTCAACGATAGCTCGAAAAAAATTGTACGAATTTTTGAATTTTTTATTTTCAAGGGGTATCCCTTTTTTCGGGGTGCTCCAACATTTTTCCTTTCCGGAAATGTATTCGGATTTTTAGTTGTATATATAGAACGACAAAAATTTAGCTGATAAAAGAGTTTTTGGCGAAAAATATATTTCTGATTTTGTTTAAGGGGGCTCCAACTTTGGGGGCCCATAACTTTTGAACCGTTTAAGATACACAGCTGGGATCTAAAATATACACTAATCTAACGCATTTATGTCCGTACTTAGCGACTTTTAGTTCAACTCGAAAAAATTTTCAACACCTTGTTCTTACGTTCCAACGTTAAATTTGTAGGTATATTTATAATTTATTATTATTATTATTATTATTATTATTATTATTTGCATTCTGCGGGTCGAGTTATGTAACTGTACCAAATTTCATTCACATATTTGAAATAGTTTAGAAGTTATGAATTTTTTAATTTATTTAAGGGGGTTTAAAATAAATGTTTATAACTTTCGAACTATTCGTGTCACGACACTGAGCTTTTGGCAGGGGGTTTTCACGCACGCCCTTTTCGCTTACTTTCATTCGTTTTTAATTTTTGGTAGACCCAACATTCCCAATTCCATTTTCCTACTACGCAAATTGGAATAACATCCTGTACATATGCTCGAAAATGCACATTACATATATATGTATACGTATATATATATATATATATATATATATATATATATATATATATATATATATATTTCGTATTATGCGTGACAAGTTAACTAAGTCTACAAAATTTCACTCATATATCTTTAACAGCTTACAAGTTATCAATTTTTAAAATGTTTTTAAGTGGGTCAACATATAAATGCCTACTAATTTCACCTCCACCAGACGTATTTGCCGGATTTTTGGAAAATCACTGGAACGGGTCCGAACCCGAGGCCATATCTCCCATCTTTTTTTTTTTTTTTCGCACGGGGATTACATTTCACGGAGAAGTGCGCGAAAGCGAGCCCTGCCAGCACCAGTCGCTAACACCACTACTTCTTCTAAGGAAATAATGTTCCCTGTTGTCGAGTTTAGCCCATTTCGGTGAGCACGCGAGTCTCGCGGGCAAGATACCATAACATCATAATACCATAACAATATGCATAAACTACATACAGAGGGTAACAAGACATTGTGGAAATCCTGTACTTATACACGAATTATTTTTTCATTTCCTAAATTTGAATTTATTAATTTTATTTATGATAAATCATATGTAAAAGTACAATAGGCCTTAATTTTATATTTTTGTGCACTTGTGTAAGTGCTATATACCTCATGACTCTCATCATACTCGACCTGCTTGTTGCCTACAAACCAGGCCATGGTATTTCCTGGTTGTTTACCTGTGCCTTCAGCACTTATACGTGGGCAACTTTTGCTGAGGCATGGAGTACACAGGCCTTCAAAGTTTACTGTAAACTGCTTCTTAATAATATACATGCCGATGTATGTTGTGATGAACAACTGGAACACACTTATTTTTTGCAACGTAAGGGTTGCAAACCCTATTGTGTGTCACACAGAATCTTGGTGCACTTTGTACATACATTTTGCAAAATATGCTAATAAATGGTTAGGATTCAATGCTACGAACTCCGGATGCATGTTAGGTGTTAAGTCGTAAATATGATTTCATCTTGTTCGTTGTGAAGAAAACGTCAGCGAAGTATGTCCACGCATTAAAATAATCGTCTGTATATATAAGTGTATCCATTGCATTACACGACATTCGATGTTGATTGCAGACAGTGATACACAGTCCTTAAAATATTTACATTGGAAGGTTTATTTTCACAGTGAGGGAGCTACCATACACAAACGCCCATCTTGCCTTTGCGACACAAGAAAAATGCTCAAAATTGGTTTTGTGAAAATAATACAATGCCTAGTAAGTAGACAATAATTGCAATTTTAGCGACGGAATTGTCTTGTACGTTCGCCATGCTCTCAGGAAAATTCTACCTTTGATACAGTTATTTAAAAGCATGCCACAAAATTTACCCACGTAAAGTTCAAAATCTTATACTCGGTATGTGCTCTATATTACCATACATTGAAGGAAATCTGTGAAGCATCACTCTTAAGAAGCACTTTATAGATTACTTTAATCTAAAGGAGTTACCACATAAGAGGAAATTAGATTAGAGATTAATATATTCCCTTGTTACATGTCGCGAGTTAGTTAAATTGAAATGTTTGCCGAAAAATTAAATTCACTTAATTTTGATGCAAAATAAAAGTACGTGTGCTAACGGGCCAACAAAGAAGTAAATTACCAATACTAAACCGTCAGAAACATGAAGTATATCAGGTTGGTTATACATAAAGAAGTTTGCATAATACATGCCATATTTGCTTTACTCGGATGCATATTCAGTACTGTTTCAGTTTTGTCCCAGGGAGTGTACCAGGACCAAAAAATGCAAATGCGAATTAAATACCCTCCCTCATAGTCGGTACTTCTTGCGCGGCCTCTTTTACGTGGAACTGCGGGAAGCGTCAGGAAGCTTCAGCCCAATTAGCCTGAACTCGCGGTGGAAAGCTAATTAGGACCGTCACCTGTTATTCTCACAGTGTCCTCGAGTGCTGCGTTGGTGGCGGCAAAAAATAAAGGCATTTTAAAAAATTCTACACTCCGCGCGAAGTCTTGAAGCGGCCAGTGGTAAAACATCCACCGACGAGTAACGTTTATAAAAATACAGATTAAATAATCCTTCACCCCCTCCTGGCAGTGCCCTACCAAACAAAGTATAGTGGTATAGGACGTTCACTGTAAAGTTAGTACTTTTCAAGACAGTCGTTTTAAATGTATCAAATTTTAAAAAAAAATATTTTTTGTGACTTTTGATGTTAACTGTTGCATTATTTACAATATATACACTTCGATTGTTATTGAGATAGCTTCGACAATATTAAAAAGTGTCAGGAAACAATGAATTACCTGAAAGTAAAAAATTTAACTAGGATTTAGAAAGTGCTCGTTTTATCCTAAACCAATTGCAAAACTTTTTTTCTTCAATATTAACATTGATTTTCGTTACATCCCAGAGTAAATGGTCAGCTTGAAGTGATGATAAGTTCGTTTAAGTTTCCCTTGTTTGTTCTGTGATGTTTTGCTAAAAATATTATAAATACTGCCATTATGAAAATATGAACACAGGGTTAACTAAATACTCTAAAGTAAAGTCAGCTTTGTATGTAGTATATGTATACCAAGCATGAACGTAATAGACAAAAGTCGAGTCAGACAATTAAGTAGTGTAAGTCTACTAGGATTAAAAGAAATCATTATATATTTTTAGATATGTCATACTATGCTATAAAATTGCGGCCATTTTGAAAGTTGAACATGATATGAAAGAAATATTCAAAAGTAATTGAAAAAATGAACACGGTATAATCAAAATGCACAAATGTCAAGTTAGTTTACTAAGTACAATATATCTGAAAAGTTTTTAAGAAATTCCCTCAACGTATTCAAAGGCTTTTAGGTTGCGACACACGCTCACACACGCAGACATACACACAGAAAGTAAGGTGATCTCATAAGCCTATTGTTCCTGCGGAATGTAGGCTAAAATGGCCGCTATTATAAAAATAGAAACACAGCATGAACAAAATTCACAAAAGTCAAGTCAGCTTACAAACTAGGTAAGTGTAATTAAATTCTGAAAAAAAAAAACACATTGACTTAGGTATAGCATACTTAGTAAAAAATATATATAAATTTCTACCATTATTAAAATAATAACAAACTATGAATTTAATTCACAAAAGTCAAGTCGGCTTTTTATGTATTATATGTGTACCAAGTTTGAGGAAATTTCGAAAAACATTTTCACAGATATGTCACATTACGCAAAAAGTTGAAAAAATGGCCGCAATTTTTAAAATATGAACATAAGATGAACTGAATGCACAAAATTCAAGTCAACTTACCTAGCAGTATGTTTGTACCTAAATTAATAAAAATAGGAATAAAATTTCCTCTATTATGTCATACTATACTAAAAATATAAAGTTCGTCGCCATTTTAAAAATTCGAACACAGAATGTACGAAATACACAAAAGTAAAGTCAGATTAGTATATTGTATATGTCTACCCAGTTTGATGAAATTCGGAGAAATGTTTCCTTAAGTATGACACGTTGAAGTTAAAATATAAAAATGGCCGTGATTTTGAAACACTATGGAAGGCATGATCAAGAAATATTAAAATCAAATCACCTTACTAGATTCTTTATTTGTACCGTGTTTGATGAATTTCCAAATCACCGTTCCTTAGATATCTCGTGTAACCGAAAAAAAAATTTTAATGTTCGCCATTTTGAAAATATGAGATCGACATAAATAAAAAATAAACTTAAGTCAAATCAAGATACCATGTACTATATGTGTAGCAAGTTTTATGATATTCGGGCCAGGGGTTCAAAAGTATTTAAGGTGGAAGACTAACACACGGACACACAAACAGACAGGAAGTTGATCTCATTTGCAAATATTTTCCTTCCGAAAGTAGGCAAAAAATACATCGTTTTACCAACAAAATAAATGTACGCATTGATGAACAATAATTGGGTCTGCGGTGGTCAAGGGGTCAGCCCTCTCGCACTTCACCTTGGCGATCCAGATTCGATCTCCGGCGGGTTCGGTTATGGGATTATCGTATGTGGAAAACGTGGCGGACGCTGCAGTTGTCCGGCGAGTTTTCTTGGGGAACTCCCGTTTCCATTGCCTCTCTCATTCCGTCGCTGCTCCACACTCATCTCTCCCCCAATCCATCCATTCTACAGGCTGGAGGGCGACAGGTATGTCTCGCTAGTCGAGCAGCTGGCCCAATCTTCACCCCGGCCTGCTCTCGTACACAATGTGACCTGCCCGAAGGCGGGAACACGTTGTAGATTTTTACTATCAATAATAATCGCTATAGTTTTCAATGTCCAGGCTTCACTCAAAGGATAAATTACTGCCTTAAGAGGTGCATAGTAGAAACGCTGAAAACATCCATTGATTTCTACGCTTTTTTCAAAGCCAATACGGATAAAATACTCAATGACAATCCTAGATAATGGTATTTGCCAACTTTATGAGTAAATATTTATCCAGAATTACTAATTCGCTACGCGTGATCTCTTGCGCCGCAGTTAAATGCACGAGGTTCCAGCGTCAGAGATTGTGCCTCAGAAGTTCGTAACACTGGAAACAATTTATTTTAAAATATTGGCTAAAACTAAATAATTTTCAGTGTTACGAACTTCTGAGGCACAATCTCTGACGCCGGAACCTTGTGCATTTAACTGCGGCGCAAGAGTTGAAGAGTAACGAATGAGTAATTCTGGATACATATTTCATTATCTAGGATTGTCATTCAGTATTTTATCCATATTGGCTTCGAAAAAAGCATATAAATCCACCGATATTTTCAGCGTTTATTTATCTAGCACGCACTCTTAAATAAAATTTTACATAGCCATAGTAGTGTTATTTGGCCGATACCAAGCATGTTACGCAGACTTTCGGCACAGAACTTGTAACTCAACACAACACCTAAATTTTTTTCCTTAAAAACTTTCACTTATTTCTTTTAAAATCAATTTACTTTTAAAAAATTCCTTGATTTACTCAAAATATTTTTGGAACTTACCTTTTTACCAAACAATTTGTCCCTAACACACAGTGTTCTCAAAACAGATATAGCACAGTCAACTGCGGCTGGTAGAGGGCACTTGTTCATAACAAAAACTTCCAAAAACAATATTTCAAAAATCAAAAATTGTCGACTGATATCGGAAAAATCTCCGAAAATTCCCGAAGATATTTCGATGTTCAATTATTGTAACGAATAGGAAAAAATATCTAATAAATTCCAAACATTTAAAAACATTTAGAATATCTTACAAAACTAAGTTAAGAAAAGAATATAAAATTTCGAAATAAATCCCAATTCCCCTAACCCCAAAAAAAAATTTCAAAAATGAAAAATTGTCGAAAGATATCGAAAAAACTTCCAAAAATTCCCGAACACATTTCAATGACCAATTATTGTAACGAATCGGGAAAATGTCGAATAAATTCCAAACATTAAAAAAACATTATGAAAACCATACAAAACTTAGATAAGAAGATAATGTAACATTTCGAAAGATATCCCAATTTCTAAAAAAAAAAAAAAAATAATAATAATAATAAATTTAAAAAATACACATAAAATTTAAAAAAAATTAACAATTTACTTTAAAAAATATCAATTTAAAATTTATTTTAATGATAATTTGTCACACCGCCACCATCTTGTTTGTCACTTCCTGTGGTAATTTTGGCTCCTATCCTTATATTTTCGAAAGTTAACGGTTATGCTACTGGAGGCCGCCATCTTAGATTTCAGCAATTGGTTTTACATGGAGACAACCGTATGTATCAAGCAGCGTCAAGTCGCCGCTGACAACTTTGTATGTATTTTTAAGGAAACTGTTAATGCTGGCAGTTGCACAAAGAGCACCATTCTTTGTTCAGTAGAATGTGATTGTTACGACAACTGCATCAAATCGCCATAAGAGATAACGGCGAAAATTTTGAAGGACATTAGTTCGTGGTTACCGATATTTCTGTATGCTTGCAAACGGTTTATCACGGTTTTGTCCATATGATCGACAACACTAAACAATGTTAAAATTATCGTGAATTAGTTGATCGTCGTTTTCGATATCTTACGAAAATGCGAACTAAAATATTGAATTTCAAGGGTGATTATCTCCCTTACGTGTTGAGTTAGGCGGTATTGTGATATACTCACCATTTTCCACTAGGATTCACATTCCTTAATATTTCGAATTACTTTTTAAACATTCTGTATAGGAAAACTAAAAAATTACACGTGACGAAAATTGCCATGCTAGACTTAGCCAGTGGAAAAAAATCCACTGTAAAATCTTGACGTCTTTAATGTTTATTACCAAAATACAATCGTTGTAAACGTCGCGTAACAGAACCGTAATCTTTTTCAGTTCTCTTCCTCATAACAGTAAGTACGTATTAAATTACAATAAAATCGTAAATACTTGGCAAACTTTCAGATCTGTTTCTAGCCTTCTAGCACGAAGAGTGTAAATGTGGACACCAATTTCCTGTCCCAAGATGAAAACTGCCAAAAGTTACATGACGACAATAACAGTATTTCACCGGGAACTTTTTGTTCGACTGTGAGTTCCTTCCAGCTCATATATTTTCAGCTCAAGTAACACATTCTTATGACATGTTTTTCTTGAACACGCAATAGTGCAGAAAAACAGCTCTTTACGTTGGTAACAACATTTGTCAAATTTTGCAAGTTAATGTGCGACAGCGTTTCAAAGGGTTGCTCCTATCATTCGCTATACGATTTATTCTATCTAAAGTATTGTTGAAAAAAAAAAACAGAAATTCAAAACTTTTACAGCTAGTGCTACTGCAGTATTACTTTCAGGAAAATTACTAGAACGAAGTTTTGTGCAAATGTTCTTTGAAGTTCGGAATTTTACTAGGATTTTCCAAATCCTGTGTTGATTTCTTAAGTTTAATACTTAACATTTCAGTACGTTTAAAAAAACACACACATCAAACTAATAGCATATAGTCTCAAAAAATATTGTCTTCATGATTTCAAACTAAACACAATAAAAAGATGCATAAAATGTAAAGAAAGAATAAACACGCAATATCTGAATGACTAGGCCTCAAACTAGTGGTGTAAGTTAAGTAAAGTTCATTGGCAATAACATATAATGTAAAACACGTTAAATGACTCACTTACTGTATATTCGGAAACTCCCTTTTTACTACGGTACCAAAAATTTCTGAACTAAAAATTTTCTGAACTCAAAAATTGTATGTATGTTTTTATTTTATGATTTTAATGAAATCTTACCACAAATATTAGCCGCGTTGATAAATACGAAGGTGTTTTAACTGAGACTGTCATCACACTAACCGAAGAAAGAAATGTTTTTGAAATACGTGTTTACTTGTTAAACAAAAAGCACGTGTGATAACAACAATGCATTTAGGGATTTTATAGTATGTAAACAATGCAATAATAAAAAAATAAGGAAGTATACTGTTGCCATCGAACAGCCAATTGCGGAATCAAGTTACCAGTTTCATTGAAGTAAAACTCAGAAGGTGTAAATCAGGCTGAGAATATGAGTAGCCACACACAACATGCAGTAGTAATTATTTCGTAACCAAAATTTCTACATAGTTCAGCAAAGTGGTTCTGAGACCCAAAATAGCTTGTTTTCAATGCTAATTGATTAGAACAAATAAGATATCGATGGTGTTCGAAACAATGCAATTTCCCGCATACAGCCAATTTTTATGTCACTGTTATACCTATATATGGGTTAATGTGTGTGTTATATACTTTTAAATTTATGTTCTTTTATGGTAAAGATGTCTGAACAGTTATTACGAGATGTACTGTGTTTGCTCTGTTTTTAAAGTGCTTTTGCCTTTCTGATATACGAGGTAGCAGTTCAATACCATCAAATATTGTTTGTATAATAATGTTTAAATAATTTTGGAATACAATAGCAGTAAATTAATGCTCTAATAAGAAAATTGCAGGCGCTCCTAAAATTACTATTACAATGCTTGAGCTTAATAAACACTTATACAATCAATTTCATCAACTTGAGTTGTACGGATCAGACTTTTTTTAACAAAATAGTCCAAATATAATTATGAAACACATGTATGACAAATTAACAGGTTGAGCGAGAAAAGTAAAATCGACATTGCAGAAGCATTATTAATATTTTGAATCTTTAAACTATTAACGATGAACCTAACTTTCAAATATACCTTTTTCCGGCAGCAAAGCAATTACAACATCTCCTTGACTTAAAAATTTCCGTTATTCCAGTTTTGTAGGGGTAGAATGTATACTTATTTAATTGTCGTGATTACTTGGATTTGAGATGCGCATGAGTGAGTGCTAATTTATATTATCTTTAAAATTATCAAATGAAAATAATTTTCGAAATGCACAACATTCATTAGGATTAGAGCAGTAATATTATAAGTCGGGCACCTACGTTTCATTCCGGTGGTAACGTTCGGACATATGATGCATTTTTACACAAAATTCTTCCTACAATTCTTCACGGTAGTTAGCAGTGAAATGTCTGCCTTCTCAAAAGCACCACGTAAATAAGGCCGGTACATGTACGTTAAGGGGTATGGCAAGGTAGGATGTCGAGCGGGTGACTGGAACACTCAATCATCAATGAAATCTGAACTACTCATCAAATTTCGATGAGATTTTTTGCCGAGTAGATATTTTATCAGCTGACATTTATATATATACCATTATGAGGTAGTATGCTTTACTTTCGAGTAAAAAATTAAAAACTGTTTTTAGAAAAATAAGGGCTTGAAAGCACAAAATTTACAAAAATGGGAAACTGTAATGTTTATAATTTTTAATACGATAATGTCTGGACCTCTATAATAACAGAATTTCAATTATTCTCGCGTTTTAATTTGAAAATAATTTTACTATCCGAAAATCTCTGCGCGATAGGTTTACGGATGTTAAAATTATTTTCATGTGAAAACGCGAATATTTTTGAAATTCTGTTATTATAGAGGTCCAGACATTATAGTATTAAAAATTATAAACATTACAGTTTCCCATTTTTGTAGATTTTGTGCTTTCAAGCCCTTATTTTTCTAAAAACCGTTTTTAATTTTTTACGCGAAAGTAAAGCATACTACCTCATAATGTTATATATATATATATATATATATATGTTATATATATATATATATATATATATATATATATATATATATATATATATATATAAACGTCCGCTGATAAAATATCTACTCGGCAAAAAATCTCATCAAAATTTGATGAGTAGTTCAGATTTCATTGACGATTGAGTGTTCCAGTCACCCGCTCGACATCCTACCTTTCCACACCCCTTAACAATGCTGTGGATAAAATGCACCCGACATGTGTGTGTGAATTCCAAAATACAAGTACAGGTAAAATTATTCTATACTAGTACAAGTCTGCTGGCCCCAGCAACAATTAAAATAGTTCAATATAAGAGTATTGGGAGTCTGAACACTTCATAAAATACAATATAACCAATGTCAAAATAGTTTGCTATGGATAGACGCACGAGTGATTCGCGTATTGATTCTAGGTTATCTTGAACGTCAAGAGCGCGTATTTCAGTGTTAGTTCGGTGATCGGACAACAGTAGTTTTGATACACATTTAACGACTGCAGGCCAGTAATAAGTAAGGAAATACCATAGTGAAATCACGTGGTACCCGCTCGTACAGTTAGAAGCCAATGAATATTTGTCTTTGATCAGAGCGCGTATAGGACTGAGAAGTCTAGGCTGCTACCAGATGAATACGCGAAATACTAGTGCCTCTAGCTTTTAATATATACTTAGTCAACATTTGTTTGGAGGAAAATAAAAGTTGAATCGTAAAACAATAATTACTAGGATAAATAAAATAACCAGCCAAGTTAGCATGTAATGAACTTCTTTTAAATTTGAAGTGTTTTGTTATTAATGTTTTCGGCAAAAGCTCAGCGGGGAGTAGGGTCTTGTGGTGGGTGTAAAATATATATTCCAGCAGATGGAATATTCTAAGATGCAGTGGGATAGTGGCAGGTTGACTAGTGATGATTATGATGACTCCATGATGATTAATACAAGCTTTCTACATACCATAAAAAGACTTCTTACTGCCTTCGGCATAGGACAAAAATATTTCCCTCATTGAAATAGAGCTACCGGCTGGGGCGTATCGATGAGCTTGCAGACATCACGGAGAAATAATCTTCAAATCTTGACGAGGTCCGTCCACTACATGTCAATCCAGTCTCGTGCTTTACTTAAAAAAAAAAAAAAAAAAAAAAAAAAAAAAAAAAAAAAAAAAAAAAAAAAAAAAAAAAAAAAAAAAAAAAAAAAAAAAAAAAAAAAAAAAAAAAAAAAAAAAAAAAAAAAAAAAAAAAAAAAAAAA
>PNEQ01011961.1:0-73471 GCA_003012365.1 Medauroidea extradentata | reverse complement strand
CATGGCAGCATCTAGTTGCTGGTATTATATGTTTGTGTGTGATATGTGTGTTGATGCAGGAGTTTCTATGCCAAGTGCAGCAAGTGTTGTCGCGGTATCTCGGCCAGTGGCTGGGTCCGCAAGGATAGAGCCCACGAGTATCACATGGCAGCTTCTTTTTGCTGGTATTATATGTTTGTGTGTGATATGTGTGTTGATGCAGGAGTTTCTATGTCTAGTGCAGCAAGTGTTGTCGCGGTATCTCGGCCAGTGACTGGGTCCGCAAGGACAGAGACCACTAGTATCACATGGCAGATTCTAGTTGCTAGTATTATATGATTGTGTGTGATATGTGTGTTGAGTCAGAATGTTTCTTTGCTGAGTGAAGCGAGTGTTGTCGCTGTATCTCTGCCAGTGAATGCGTCCGCATGGCTAGAGAACACTTGTATCACATGTCAGCTTCTAGTTGCTAGTATTATATGTTCGTGTGTGATATGTGTGGTGATACAAGGGTTTTGATGCCAAGTGCTGCAAGTGTTATCGCGGTATCTCGGCCAGTGACTGCGTCCGCAAGGATAGAGAACACTTGTATCACATGACTGCTTCTAGTTGCTTGTATTATATATTTGCGTGTGATATGTGTGTTGATGCAGCAATTTTGGTGTTAAGTGCAGCAAGTGTTGTCGCGGTATCTCGGCCAGTGACTGCGTCCGCATGGCTAGAGGACACTTGTATCACATGGCAGCTTCTAGTTGCTTGTATTATCGTTATGTGTGTGATATGTGTGTTGACGCAGGAATTTCGGTGCCAATAATTGCTATTGTTGTCGCGGTATATCGGCTAGTGACTGCGTCCACAAGGTTAGAGAACACTTGTATCACATGACAGCTTCTAGTTGCTTGTGTTACATATTTGTGTGTGATATGTGTGTTGATGCAGGAATATCGGTGCCAAGTGCAGCTAGTGTTGTCGCGGTATCTCGGCCAGTGACTGCGTCCGCATGGCTAGAGGACACTTGTATCACATGGCAGCTTCTAGTTGCTTGTATTTTTTGTATGTGTGTGATACGTGTGTTATTGCAGGAGTTTTGGTGCCAAGTGCAGCTAGTGTTGTCGCGGTATCTCGGCCAGTGACTGCGTCCACAAGGTTAGAGAACACTTGTATCACATGACAGCTTCTAGTTGCTTGTGTTATAGGTATGTGTGTGATATGCGTGTTGATGCCGGAGGTTCTATGCCAAGCGCAGCAAGTGTTGTCGCGTTATCTCGGCCATTGACTGCGTCCACAAGGCTAGAGACAATGTGAACAACTTGGAAGCTTCTAGCTTCTGGTATTATATGTTTGTGTGTGATATGTGCGTTGATGCAGGAGTTTCTATGCCAAGTGCAGCAAGTGTTGTCGCGGTATCTCGGTCAGTGACTGCGTCCGCAAGGATAGAGACCACGAGTATTACATGGCAGCTTCTAGTTGCTGGTATTATGTGTATGTGTGTGATATGTGTGTTGATGCAGCAGTTTCTACGCCAAGTGAAGCAAGTTTTATTGCGGTATCTCGGCCAGTGACTGGGTCCGCAAGGCTAGAGACCACGAGTATCACATGGCAGCTTCTAGTTGCTTGTATTTTATGTTCGTGTGTGATATGTGTGTTGATTCAGGATGTTTCTATGCAAAGTGCAGTAAGTGTTGTCGCGGTATCTCGGCCAGTGACTGCGTCTGCAAGACTAGAGAACACTTGTATCACATGTCCGCTTCTAGTTGCTAGTATTTTATGTTTGTGAGAGATATGTGTGGTGATACACGAGTTTTGATTCCAAGTGCAGCAAGTGTTATCGGGGTATGTAGGCCATTCACTGCGTCTGCAAGGCTAGAGGCCACGAGTATCACATCGCAGCTTCAAGCAGCTGGTATTTTATGTTTGTGTGTGATATGTGTGTTGATGCAGGCATTTCGCTGCCAAGTGCAGCTAGTGTTGTTACGGTATCTCGGCCAGACGCTGGGTCTGCAAGGCAAGAGAATACGAGTATCACATAGCAGCTTCAAGCTGCTGGTATTTTATGTATGTGTGTGATATGTGTGTTGATGCAGGAGTTTCGGTGAAAAGTGAAGCTAGTGTTGTCGTGGTATCACGGCAAGTCACTGGGTCCGCAAGGCTAGAGACCACGAGTATCACACAGCAGCTTCAAGCTGCTGGTATTTTATGATTGTGTGTGATATGTGTGTTGACGCAGGAGTTTCGGTGCCAAGTGCAGCTAGTGTTGTCGCGGTATCTCGGCCAGTGACTGCGTCCGCAAGGATAAAGACCATGAGTATAACATAGCAGCTTCTACTTGCTTGTATTATAGGTATGTGTGTGATATGCGTGTTGATGAAGGAGTTTCGGTGCCAAGTGCAGCTAGTGTTGTCACGGTATATCGGCAGTGACTGCATCGGCAACGTTAGAGAACACTTGTATCACATGTCAATTTCTAGTTGCTAGTATTATATGTTTGTGTGTGATATATGTGAAGATACAGGAGTTTTGATGCCAAGTGCAGCAAGTTTTATCGCGGTATGTAGGCCATTCACTGCGTCCGCAAGGATAGAGGCCACTAGTATCACCTCGCAGCTTCTAGTTGCTTGTATTATAGATATGTGTGTGATATGTGTGTTGATGCAGGAGTTACGTTGTCAAGTGCCGCTGGTGTTGTCGCGGTTTCTTGGCCAGTGACTGCGTCCGCAAGGCTAGAGACCACGAGTACAACATAGCAGCTTCTAATTGCTTGTATTATAGGTATGTGTTTGATATGCGTGTTGATGTCTGATGTTGTATGCCAAAGCGCAGCAAGTGTTGTCGCGTTATCTCGGCCCATGACTGCGTCCACAAGGCTAGAGACAATGTGGATCATTGGGAAGCTTCTAGCTGCTGGTATTATATGTTTTTGTGTGATATGTGCGTTGATGCAGGAGTTTTGGCACCAAGTTAAGCAAGTGTTTTCGCGGTATCTCGGCCAGTGACTGCGTCCGCAAGGTTAGAGAACATTTTATCACATTGCAGATTCTAGTTTCTGGTATTATGTGTTTGTGTGTTATATTTGTGTTAATGCAGGAGTTTCTATGCACAGTGCAGCAAGTGTTGTCGTGGTAACTCGGCCAGTGACAGCGTCCGCAATGATAGAGACCACGAGTATCAGATGGCAGCTTCTAGTTGCTGGTATTATGTGTTTGTGTGTGATAACTGTGTCGATGCATGAGTTTCTATGCCAAGTGCAGCAAGTTTTGTCGTGGTATCTCGGCCAGTGACTGGGTCCGCAAGGCTAGAGACCACGAGTATCACATGGCAGCTTCTAGTATCTGGTATTATATGTTTGTGTGTGATATGTGTGTTGATGCAGGAGTTTCGTTGCAAAGTGCAGCTAGTGTTGTCGCGGTATCTTGGCCAGTGACTGCGTCCGCAAGGTAGAGAACATTTTATCACATTGCAGCTTCTAGTTGCTGGTATTTTATGTTTGTGTGTTATATTATTATTGATGCAGGAGTTTCTATGCCAAGTGCAGCCTTTTGTCGCGGTATCTCGGCCAGTGACTGCGTCCGTAAGGATAGAGCCCACGAGTATCACATCACAGCTTCAAGCTGCTGGAATTTAATGTTTGTATGTGATACGTGTGTTGATGCAGGATTTTCGGTGCCAAGTGCAGCAAATGTTCTCGCGTTATCTCTGCCATTGACTGCGTCCACAAGGCTAGAGACAATGTGGATCATTTGGAAGCTTCTAGCTGCTGGTATTATATGTTTTTGTGTGATATGTGTGTTGATGCAGGAGTTTCGGCGCCAAGTGCAGCAAGTGTTGTCGCGGTATCTCGGCCAGTGACTGCGTCGGCAAGGTAGAGAACATTTTATCACATTGCAGCTTCTAGTTGCTGGTATTTTATGTTTGTGTGTGATATTATTATTGATGCAGGAGTTTCTATGCCAAGTGCAGCCTTTTGTCGCGGTATCTCGGCCAGTGACTGCGTCCGCAAGGATAGAGCCCACGAGTATCACATGGCAGCTTCTAGTGGCTGGTATAATGTGTTTATGTGTATTATGTGTGTTGATGCAGGAGTTTATATGCCAAGTGCAGCAAGTTTTGTAGCGGTATCTCGGCCAGTGACTGGGTCCGCAAGGCTAGAGACCACGAGTATCACATGGCAGCTACTAGTTGCTGGTATAATATGTTTGTGTGTGATATGTGTGTTGATTCAGGATGTTTCTATGCCAAGTGCAGTTTGTGTTGTCCCGTTAACTCGGCCAGTGACTGCAACAGCAAGACTAGAAAACCCTTGTATCACATGTCAGCTTCTATTTGCTAGTATTATATGTTTGTGAGTGATATGTGTGGTGATACAGGAGTTTTATGCCAAGTGCAGCAAGTGTTATCGCGGTTTGCAGGCCATTCACTGCGTCCGCAAGGATAGAGGCCACGAGTATCACATCACAGCTTCAAGCTGCTGGAATTTAATGTTTGTATGTGATACGTGTGTTGATGCAGGATTTTCGGTGCCAAGTGCAGCAAATGTTCTCGCGGTATCTCGGCCAGTGACTTCGTCCGCAATGTTAGAGAACACTTGTATCACATGACAGCTTCTATTTGCTTGTGTTACATATTTGTGTGTGATATGTGTGTTGATGCAAGAATTTCGGTGCCAAGTGCAAGTGTTGTCGCGGTATCTCGGCCAGTGACTGCGTCCACAAGGCTAGAGACAATGTGGATCTTTTGGAATCATCTAGCTGCTGGTATTATATGTTTTTGTGTGAAAAGTGCGTTGATGCAGGAGTTTTGGCGCCAAGTGAAGCAAGTGTTGTCGCGGTATCTCGGCCAGTGACTGCGTCCACAAGGCTAGAGACAATGTGGATCATTTGGAAGCTTCTAGCTGCTGGTATTATATATTTTTGTGTGATATGTGCGTTGATGCAGGAGTTTTGGCGCCAAGTGAAGCAAGTTTTGTCGCGAAATCTCGGCCAGTGACTGCGTCCGCAAGGTTAGAGAACATTTTATTACATTGCCTCTTCTAGTTGCTGGTATTTTATGTTTGTGTGTGATATGTATGTTGATACAGGAGTTTCGGTGCCAAGTGCAGCAAGTGTTGTCGCGGTATCTCGGCCAGTGGCTATGTCTGGAAGGCTAAATTCCACAAGTATCACACAGCAGCTTCAAGCTGCTGGTATTTTATGTTTGTGTGTGATATAATGTTAATACAGGTGTTTCGGTGCCAAGTGCAGCAAGTGTTGTTGCGGTATCTCTGCAAGTGACTGGGTCCGCAAGGATAGAGAAATTTTGTATCACTTGGCAGCTTCTAGTTGCTTGTATTATATGTTTGTGTGTGATAACGTGTGTTGATAGAGGAATTTCAGTGCCAAGTGCAGTAAGTGTTGTCGCGGTATCTCGACCAGTGACTGAGTCTGCAAGGCTACAGACCACGTGTATCACTTGGTTGCTTCTAGTTGCTGGTTTTATATGTGTTTGATTCGAAAATGGACTGTATCAATTATGCAATTAAATTACATACATTAATTACATTAATTTCCTTTATTAGATTATATACAATAATAAATAATTTGTTGAAATTTCCAAAGAGATAAAAAAATCCACAATAACAGAATAATATTAACAAATCTAAACATCCCGTTCATCTTGAAATAACATATTTCAACTACTATTGTTTAGGAAGTGGACACAATTTTACAGATGGGGGTCGGATTGTGCCGTTAGCTGTGCGTACTGTAGCAACCTTTGAATACACCATCTTTTCCAAGATGCACTTGGATAATACGTCCCAGCTGCCTTGTAGAGGTGGAAGTTGATCTTCTTTTATGAGAACTAATTGATCAACAATCAAATTTATCTTGCCATCTTGCCAACAGTCTTGATGGATTCGCTGAACAACCTGCCAACGTTAAAGACGATTTAGTTGATATTAGTGCAGATTTGGTTCGGGTAATTCCACTGGGGACTCCAAATTTAAAAAATGTTCAGGTGTCAGTGCCTAAATCGGTGGGGTCAGAACTTAGAGGGCAGAGAGGAAGAGAATTTAGGACAGCTTCTACCTGTACCAATACTAACCACAATTGTAATGTAATATCCAATTCAACTGCAGTTAAATTGCTCACCTTTCGTAAATGTAGTGGGACACGGCAGTTATATGTGAAATGTTGTACATGAACAGTCACTCTAAGTAACTTCCCTAAACTGCTTATTTTATTTAATATTTTGAGCAAGTCATTATCAGTCTAAACTGTTACTAAACTTATTAATTTGGCTTCTAGTAGCGGAGGATTAACTAATCCTATATTAACAGATACAGCGGGCCAATTATCTTCAGGTTCAGACAATCAAGGTGGACCAGACCACCATAGATTATGATTTAGAAGTTGAGATGGCAGAAGTCCTCGCGAACTACAGTCAGCTGGGTTGAACTGAGATTGTACATGAGCCCAACATGATGAAGGTGTTAACTTTTGAAGTTTGAAAACTCTATTAGCAACAAATGTCTTAAGGATATGTGGTGATGTCTTGATCCATGATAGAACAACTTGTGAAACAGTCCAAGCCCAAATACATGAAATATTAAGTCTTCTTCCATATATCTTATTTACATGGTCCAACAACTGAGACAACAAAAGAGCTCCACACAACTCTAATCGTGGAAGAGTTTGTGTTTTAATTGGAGCTACCTTTGACTTTGCCATCAACGGATAAATAGTGACAGTGTTGTCAAATTGTACTGTTTGTAGGTAGACCATGGCGGCATAACCAATTTCTGAACTGTCAGAAAAACCATGAAGCTGATATAATAAATTATCACTTGTTATCAATCGTGGTATCTGTAAAGTTGACAATTTGGGAAGCTCTTGTTTTAAACTCTTCCATCTGTTTATTAGTTCAGAAGTGAGTTCAGCATCCCAACCATCACATTTGACCCATAAAACTTGGATAAGATGTTTAGCATACATTAACACTGGTGTTAGCCAACCTAGTGGATCTAACATCCTAGCTATGTCAGATAAAATGGTACGTTTTGTAATAACATTGTTGCTTGGATGCAATTTGTATGAATATGTGTCTGAATTAGGATTCCACTGAATACCTAATACCTTCACAACTGAACAATTATCGTGATCCATGTCAAATGACTGTGGATGCTCAACATCTTCAGGAGGGAACCACTTTAAAAGATCTTTATTATTACTATTAAATTTCCGTAATTTAAATCCTCCTTTTGCTAGAAGTGATATCATGTCCTTCTGGATGGCTATTGCCGATTCAATACTAGGGGCTCCGGTGAGTACATCATCGACATAAACTTCAAATTGTAATATGGTTGATGCGTCAGAGAACATCTCCATTTCATCGTCTGCTAATTGCTTCAATGTACGTAGAGTTAAATATGGAGCGGAAGAAACACAATATGTGAGTCTTTAGTCTGTAAGCAGTAATGGGTTCATTCTCATGAAAGCGCCAGACGATGCATTGATAATTCCACTGGCTAGGATCAACAGAAATCTGGTGATATATTTGTTGAATATCGGCAGTAAATACCACTTTGTGAAGACAGAACTGTAACCAAATATCTAAATTTTGACTTTGCAATTTAGGGCTTGTCAGAAAAATATCATTTAATGAGACACCAGTGGAGGTTTTAGTTGATGCATAAACTACAACTCTAACTTTAGTTGTAGAACCATCGGGTTTGATTACACAATGGTGGGGTATGTAATAAGAAGGTGAATAATTAAGTTCATTCTTTGGAACCTTTTCCATATGTCCTCTAGACCAGTAATCTTGCATAAATTCATCCTACATTGGTTTCAATTCAAGATTACCTTTTAGACATCTCTCTAAATGCAATAGAAAGTTGACCACTTGTGGCCGTGGAGATCCCAATTTCAAATTTGATGAAGAAAATGGCAAGGAAACACAATAGCGTCCATTGGAATCTCTCTTGTGTGTTTTAACAAACAGTTCTTCACAATGGCTCTCCTCCTTTGACTTATGTATAGTGATGGGAAATTCTTCTAACTCCCAAAATCGTTTAACCATCTCTTCCATGTATGAATTACTTGTAAATAATGAAACACAACTATTGGCGATACTTTTGGATGGTTCCTCAGCTTCTACCTTTCCCATGATTATCCATCCAAATACAGATTCTAGAGCAGATGACAGTCCAGGTATCCTACGTCCAGTAAATAACTGTGGAAATATATCGGCCCCGATGAGCAAATCTATAGGTCCAGGAGTGTCAAAAGACGGATCCGCCAATGTGAGATGTTTCACAGATTTAATAACTGCTGACGAAACCTTTTTATTAGGCATATTGTTGACAAGTTTAGGTAAAATAAATACATCCACTACAAACTGACATTTGTGATCTCCAACTAGACATATTGTAAGTGAAGTAGTTGATTTAGCTGTGTGGATAGGTGTATTACCCAAACCTTGCACAGGAAGAAAAGCCCTTTTTCGACTTAATCTCATGCCTTGCAAAAATCTTTCTGTTACAAAACTAGCTTGGCTAGCACTATCCAATGAAGCACAGACAATGTGAGAGTGTCCAGATGAGTCATAAATTTTTACTTGAGCTGTGCTTAAAATGACAGTTATGGGTAATATGGCCTTGACAGAATATATTGCTGAACATAACATATTAGAGCTAGTTTCTTCATTATAAAGAATTTCATTATCATGAATGAATGGTTGAGTATCATGATCTTTAGACCTTTGAACTAAATGGAGAAGAGTGTGATGTTTTGCACCACATTCTCGGCATGTGAATTTTGAGGTACAACTGGTTGACAATTGTGAATATTTTAGACAGTTGAAACACAGCTTCTTACTCTTAACGTACTGATATCTTTCAAATGTATTAAGTTGACGAAAGCCTGGACATTCGCCTAAATAGTGTGCTTCGTTACACATGCAATTTGACTTCTTTGCGTTGACCATGCATTGAATTGTTATGTTATAAGATTGTCTCCAGGATGGCTTTGTGTGTTGTACCTTTATTCGCTGAGATTGGGCAGTTACTACCTTCATTCCAGATGCTCTTACCGCTTCCTGAGCTCTGCAATGACGTTCCAAAAATTCTATGAAGTCTTGCATTTTGGGAAGTTCGTTACTAAGAGTTAGCTCCCACTGTGTTTGTAAGGTAACATCTAGTCGTTTAGAGAGAATAGGGAGTAACACTAAATCCCACTGATCCACTGGAATCGATAATGCCTTAAGAGCAGCTAAATTTTCAGTAACAATGGTCAAAAATTTACGTAAAGTCGTGGGTGATTCGGCCGATGTTGTCGGGGCTTGAAGAAGCGCCTCAACATGAATTGCAACTACTAAGCATTTGTTTTCGTATCTCCTTTCCAGCAGATTCTAGGCTACATCAAAATTCGCATCAGTCATTGGCAAAGATTGAATCATGCCCAAAGGTTCATTTTCTACCGGGGTTCTTAAATAGGCCAAATTTTCTACTGGAGATATCCCTGTATTAGAGTGCATAAGTGCCTTAAATAAATTTGAAAAGTTTACCCATTCTTGTGATTTGCCATGAAATCTAGGGAGAGATATCTTTGGAAGAGTTACTTTCGGTTTTACTTCTCGTGTGTGAACGATCCTGTGATCCTTAGGTTAGACTAAACTTAAACTATCTAGGGCTGCTATAAATTTCAAAATATTTTGTGTCGAATTCAGTTAGACGAGTGTAATTTTGATAGTATTATCCGCTTCACCTTCTGCGGCAGTTTCTATTAAGTTCAGATCTGCTTCAAACTGATCGCGTACCTTGTTTAAATCTCTCGAAGTGGCGATTAATAGATTTATCATAGAAGGATCCATATTTGAGGCATGAGCCAAATCAAAGGCACGGTTTAAACGACCTTCTGCAAGATGCAAACGTACTAGAGCTGCTTGCACTTCTGTCATTTTGCTTACATAATAATAATTGTACGTTATCAATTGGACACACGGTGACCAAAGACAGTGACTGGTAATTATTCTCAATTATAGTACTAAGGTCATATGACAGTAGAATGCCAATCTACCGCTTACCTTCTTGATTTCGATCTTCGTATGTGCATAAATCGTTCAGTATTTCTGTATGAAGCCTCAGATCCGGCCCGGAGGACCGAAATGTTTGATTCGAAAATTGACTGTATCAATTATGTAAATAAATAACATACATAAATTACAATAATTTCCTTTATTTGATTATATACAATAATAAATAATCTTGTTGAATTTTCCAAAGAGAACAAAAAACAAAAATCCACAATAACTGGGTCCGCAAGGCTATAAACCTAGTGTACCACTTGGCAGCTTCTAGTTGCTGGTATTATATGTTTGTGTGTGATACGTGTGTTGATACAGGAGTTTCGGTGCCAAGTGCAGCAAGTGTTGTCGCGGTATTTCGGCCAGTGACTGGGTCCGCAAGGCTAGAGACCACGTGTACCACTTGGCGTGCTTTGCCTGCGACTCTTGTAAGAGACAGCTCAGTACAGGCGAGGAGTTTGCTCTGCATGATGACCGTGTGCTTTGCAAGACGCACTACCTCGAGATACTCGATGGCGGCAGCACATCTTCTGACGGTGAGCTCAACAAGTTTCTTTCTTACAATGTTTCTTTTTTTTTCTTTGAAATAGTACATAAAATTTTACAATTAATAATTTTTTTAATAATACCACGAAAGTGCATGCTAAAGCAGCTTAACAATTTTTATACCTAATAACAATAAAATAAGCACTTTTAATTCACCTTTCAGAATAACATTTAAAAACTGTTGTAAATAATTTTATTTGGACGGTTGTTTGTGAAAGTGACAAAATTTCGGCATCAAATTTACATGTCCACTGTAATAGCACTAAAACAATAACATCTTACATACACAATTATATAATAGTAACAATTATTATATTTATTATTATTTTTCTATTTGTATTATAATATTTATTATTATTATTAATATTATGTCCAATAGTCCCTATAGGATCACGCAAAACATTCACGTTCATTTTTTCATTCTTACTGATCTTCCAAGCAGCTCTCATATAATGTCCATGAATACTCTTTCTTTATTCAGTCCATGTTTCTCCAGACTTCTTTGGGACACCTTTCCCTGACATCACCTTCCACTTGTGGATATTGTTTCTGTATGTGACTTTATCTTCAATATCTAATTGAATTATTTGCGCCTTTCCTATGTCAGTATTTACTTATGTGATCCATGATATTGTTGATTTGACTGATTGTGTGTCAAGGTTTTGTTGGTAAGTCCTGTTGGTGGTAGTCAGCTGATGTGGCTATAGAATTTCAATATTCTCTTTCGGACGTCCACTGCTAGATTGGACCTTTCCTCTGTGGTTTTTCTATACTGTAGTCTGTAACCCTTTCCTGTTAGTTTAGGACCAAGAATTATTCTCATGATCTTTCGTTCTCTTTTAATATGATTTCCCTGCCACATTTCGTATGGAGCGTTAAGCGTCTCGCTTGCATACAGTATTCCTGGTTTAATCAATGTGCTGCAGTGCCTGAGCTTTGTGTGTTTTGACATGCACCTCTTGTTGTATATGTCGCGTGTTTTTCCGTATGGTCTCTTCATTTTCTGCAGTCGAGTTTGTGTGCCATCTATTCTCCTCCTGTAGGTTTGAAGTTTTTGCCTAAACATCTTAAGTGCACAACTTTGTTTATCTTGCCTTATATTGTGTTAAGTTCTCGGATGACCAATTTTGAGCACAATAATTCAGTCTTTCGAAAATAAATTAGTAGGCCAATTTTTCCTACAATTTCTTTGAGGACTTATATTTGTTTAATTACTGTTGTTTCGTTGTCCGCGAATGTGATCATGTCGTCTGCGAATGGTAAGCATGATATTTCTTTGTTGTCTTTTGGTCTTCCGAACCGTGTTGGTTTCCATTGTTCGTGGTTTTCCAGCTCTTTTTCCCACTTTCTCATTACTTTTTCTTAGACTAGTTAAAAAAAGTAATGGGAATAGTCCGTCACTATGCCATATTCCAGTTTTTATCAAGAAAGGTTCAGAAATTTCGCCCATGAACTTCACTTTAGCTATGGTGTCGGTCAGCGTCTGCTTCATCAGTATTAATGTTTTTGGGTCGAGCCCTTTTCTTCTAAGTTGTTAAACAGATACTGTCGGTGGACAAAGTTTTAGGCCTAATTGAAGTCTACGAATGTGTTGCTTCTTGGAGTGTTCCTGATTGCTTTTATCTTCAGTACTATTTTCAGGTTACAGATTTGTTCTTCACACGAACGAGTAGGGCGGAAGCCTGCCTGGTACTCCCCACTTTTGTATATTTACCTATGTATATACGTAGCTAGCCACGACTATCGCGTGAGCAGTGTAAGCTGATATAGCATTGGTAGGATTAAAGGGACCTTAATGCGAACTATGCTGTTCAAGTTACCCTTTGTGCCGTTCTGCAGCAGTCACCACCTGCACACCTTTATCGAGTTTCGTAAAGACTTACATGACAGTAGATATCACGGCCTAGAATTTTCCTGGATGTACTCTCATTCGCTGGACGGCGTTTTTACGATGATGCCACGTGATTCTTACAGCGAGACTTCTATACATTATATTAAAGGTTTTAAAAGAATCTGCGTCACAGAATGGGAAAGATCTGCCGAAAGTCATCTTCTGTGAGTAGTGGCGACGGTGACGTGTTGCGAGCGGTATTCAAGAGAGTTTGGCGAGATTGTTCGCGGCAAGCAGAAATGCGACGAGGGAGTTCCGGGGTTTCAAGAGGACAATCGGTGTTTTACTAGCTGGAACTTTAGGTCCAGCATTTGTAAGTAGTAAGAGAGACAGTTTATGTACAGAGAAATTGTATAGAGTACTGAAATTGTCTTATTTAGACTTTCTGACCATTACATATATACAAATAAATAAATAATTTGTTTCATTTGTTATCAACTTTTAACATGCTGGTGGTTTTTACAGATTCATTTATTTAATTGTGATTATTATTAGCGACATTCAGACAATTTTATATATATATTGTTGTAAATAAATTAGATTTGCTTATTTAATTTTTTTAAATCGAAGACCTATATATCTCAGCGTACCTTGACCAATTTGTAATGCTGGTGTCAGAATTGGGATGGAGGAAATTATTTAAAATTAAGTTAAAAAATAATAACATTAAAATTAAGCGTGAATGTTTAGATAACTTGGTATGTTTTGTTAGCTAGGAAATATTAGGTTATAAGTATACACTTACCAGAAAATTGGCTAGTTAGGTAGAAGAATTGCGTGCCCTGATAGAGGGACAGAGTAGCCAAATAGCCTGACAAATTAGTGTTGTAAACACAAAAATTAAAAATAATCGGAAATGTAGATATGCTAACAGAGAGTTTTAATGAAAATGTAGACAAGAGAATAGAGAGTTTTAGTGAAAATGTAGACAGTGAAACAGACAGTGTTAATCATAATTTAGACAAGGAAATTGAAGGAATCAGTGAGCTAGTGCATACAAAAATAGATAGAGTATGTGGACATGAAAACTGGAATTTCTTTTCAAATTGTGGACCTAAAAATTGACAGTTTCAGCGAATTGGTGGACCATATAATTGACAGTGTAAGTGAAAATGCTTCAAGAAAGTCAGTAATGTGAAAGACGATCCGCAGAAATAAATGGGTATTGTAAGGACGGAATGGGAGGAAAATCTACTGCGGCATGCAGGTGTTCAGCCGTCGGCGTGTCGGGATAGCAGCGCGACGAAGCCAGAGCCAAGCACGAGGGTGGCGACGAGGAGTACACTGCGATGTCCAGATCGGTGGCAGTAGTGTCGCGTCACACGAATACAGCTGGCGTTGCCACGCCTGGAGTTGAAAAGCGGGCTACAATCAAACCTGTCCCTTATGACGGTCAAACTCTATGGTGTGAATATCAGTATCAATATGAAAGTGTCGCAGTCCTGAATGGCTAGCAGAAGAGCAGCGTGCCTACAACCTGCCAACAGTGTTGAGAGGTCCTGCACTGAGTATACTCCATTCTCCGCCTAAACAGCATTGGCAGGAATATTATACATTAGTTTCTGCCCTGGAGCTGCGCTTAGGGGTCACTGTTTGCGACATGCTCGCCACGCCCTACTACAAAGTCGCAGCCAGCCAATACAAAATAGTTGATAATGAAAACAAAATAATCAAATCAAATTAAGAAAAATAGCGACCTGGGAAGTCACTTCAGAAACTTGGCATTACATCGTCAGGCTAGCCCACTGTCACTCGGGGGGTGTCCAGAGGCGGCGCTATATGTGATTGTCATTGGCATTTTCGTTGTTGCCATTGCTGACATGGAAGTGCGACAAGTAGTATGCGTGGCTGCACATCATATTATGCAAGATGCTCTAGCCCATGTACTGGAAGTGGAGTCAGCGCGACAGATGCCAGCGAATCTGCAAGTGGTAAGAACTGCGACATTAACGAGCGAGGAGAAGGGAAACAGCATCGCGAATATCTCTGAAGGAACTTAAGAATTTAATTAAACGGCAAATACAGCAGAGTTGGTGCTTTGGGGTAACACCATCGATTACAAAATCTACCAGAGTGTTAGTAGTGTGAACGACACAGACACCTGAGAGACCAGTGTAATAAGTATTAGCGAGGGATACAGGACCGTGAGCCAGGTGAGACGAACCAATAGTTAAAAATTCGGGAAACTTGTAAATACCGGTCCGAAAGAGCAAAGGTAGGTGATTGCTGGAAGTAAGGTCCCAGAGTTCCTACAAATATGTTAGGTGAAAAAGGAACTTGATGCTTTGCTGGTAGAAGGCAGCCTGGATGATGTTCCCGGTCTGATGGTCGTATATAAGGGTTGACCATTACTGTTGCTAGGCCAGATATTATAGGGCTTTTCCCCAAAATTCACGAGATATAAGTCCCAAAGACTGTCGGTTAAGGGGGATTGATCCCTTTCAGATCGGTTTTACGGTTTTTCTTATAAATCAGGGAATAGACGCATTGTTTCACTTTTTTCACGCTGACAAGGCATAGTTTATTGTTCCATTCACTTTTTGGAATCCATATGGCTTTGTTTCTGTTAGTCGCTCCCGTATATAAAGCAATTTTTCCTTTTCAGCTGTTTCGCGTTTCAAAATAATGAATATATTATGATTCCAGCAATTACAGAAAATCGATTAAGTTTGTATCTATGCCTTGTCGTGACAAAAATTTTGATACATCGACTGGAACAGAAGTTATCGAGAAGAAACAGATAAATCCAAGGTGGCAGGGATCAATACTCCTTAACATATGTAACCGTTGAGACAACACCAGTGAAATGAGGGAAACATGTGCTACTCAAGTTGGGTAATCTAAGTCAGAACATGATGTCTACATAGCAGATACTGCAAATTATTGTTTATTGGGGCTAGACATTCTGCGCAAACTAGGATGCTGCTCTGACACTCAACTGGGTGTCCTGAGAGTTGATGAAACAGAAATGGTATTGATACCGCGACCAGAATTATCATCTCCAGTCAGCGTCCAGTAGTTTGTTGTCAGACTACTGTGTTGCCAGCTTCTAGTGAAATTGTGATACCAAGGTTTTCTGTAGGATAATTTATGAGGTGCTTAGGGTTATTTGAGCATATGAGAAAAAAGAATAACCTACCTGATGGGGTGCTTGTAGGAAGGACTTTGATTTGATAATTCTTACATACTTGACTGACAAGGCAACTCCTCTTGAGGGGGCCACGATTGGATAGTGTAAGCAGGTTTCTCAGATAAAAACAACTAGGCATAAGGTCGTAAAGGAGGATCATGTGAAGTATACTCTGCCAGAACAGCTTACAGCACTCCTAGAGAGGACAAAGGAAAACCTGAACTGGTGACAAGAGAAGACTATTGCAGAACTCTTAGTGATGATTCAAAATGCTTTTTCATGTGGTACACATGATCTTGGTAGGACATTTATTTATGGGTAAGAAAGACTATTCGAGTATTTCAGTAAGATGTTTTATAGCCAAAAGAAATTACTGTCTAACTCGTAGGGTGCTTTTGGCAATGGTTAAGACTAGTTCACATTTTCACCATTACTTACATGCAATGGTTTTTATGCTATGAGCAGATCATGCTTCGTAATGTTGGTTATTGAAAAAAAAACAGGACGAATAGCTCAGTGGATGCAGCATCTCCAAGAGTATGATTTAGAAATACAGCACAGGCCTGGTCACTTACAGAACTGTGCTAATGCACTGTCTAGGATGCCATTGGGCTAAGGTGCTTCCGTTGTGAGGGCCAAGAGGGGAAGACACCAACAGCTCGGAGAACAAGAATCGAAGAGTTCACAACTGACAATGAACCTTCTCTGTGGAGGGATGAAAATATTAGCGGAGATCGGAGAAATTACCCTGCTGTTTGGCCAATACTAGAATGAAAGAAAAGGGACCATTACCCAGAGTGGGCTGAGCTATCTGATCAAAGTGCTACAACCAAAGCGTATTTGGCACAATGGAACTCTGCAGCTCTGAGAAATGGTGTGTGTAACAAAAGTGGGAAAGTGCAGATGGCAAACAAACACATCTACAGTTGGTACTCTAGAAATTATAGTTCCAGAGGTGGTTAAAGGACTTCATACTTCAGCAGATGAAGAACATATTGTAATTAATAAGACTCAATTAAGTTAGATTGCGATTATTTTCGCTACACTACAGATATGACGTTGAGAATTGGTGCAGAACATGGGATGTCTGTACTGCAAGAAAGGGACCACGAACTAAAGTATGTGGTCATCTTCAGAAATACGTTGTTAGAGCCCCACGTGAGAGAATAGCAGTAGACATTTCGAGTCCCTTACCAAAGACCGAGAGGAAGAATCGGAACCTATCGGTGGCTCAAGACTACTTTGCCAAGTGATCTGAAGTCATTCAAATACATAATCAAGAGGCTAGCACTGTGGCTGAGGCTATAGTGGAGCATGTATTATCAAGGTTTGAAGTGCCTCTTGAACTTCACTCTGACCAGGCCCGCAACTTTGAGGGCAAATTATTCCAGGAGGGAACAACAATTCTGGGAATGAAGAAGACACGGACTACACCTTTGCGTCCTCAGTCAGATAGGATGGGTGAGTGGCTGAACCGTACCTTGCAACAATATCTGTCCATTTATGTGGCAGATAATCAAAATGATTGGGACTCCAAGGTGCCCCTGTTGCTACTCGCGTATCGGTCTGCCGTTCACGAAGCAACAAGTGTAACACCTTCGAAGATGCTGCTAAGCAGAGAACTTCGCCTTCCAAGTGATCTGCTGTTTGGGAGACCAACAGTAACAGAGCAGCCTGTTTCACCGACAGTGTATGCCAGTGAAATGCGTCGAAAGTTGGGCAAAATCCATGACTTTGCTCGACAACATAAGGGTCAACAGTGACCAGCTGGAAACGAGGTATGATCGGAAGGAACTTGAAAATACATTTTTTGAAGAGCAGTTGGCATGGCTGTATAACCTACAGCGACGAAAGGGATACTGTCGAAAACTACAGAAATACTCTGAAGGCCCTTACCAGATTGTCAAGAAGATTATTGACTTGGTTTTTCGGATTCTTTGCTAAGGATCTCGGAAAGAAAACACAATTTTGTAACAACTCATATACATTACCATTATTTATAGATGACTTAAAAAAAACTTAATGTGTAATAATAGGGGGCTACTAAAACCAATTGTAATACTCACTTATTTGGGAAAATTTTCTGTTGAACTAAAAATCTTCCGTATTTTGTGGGAGGGATGCTACATATTAGGTGGAATGATCTATTAATAGGCTAGAAGTTATCATAATCGCAACGCAAAGTAAACTTATCTTTTCAATTGCACAGGCACATGTGTGAAACAAAATGATTTACTGTACATTGGGAACTAAGGTTGAGGTGTTCGCCTTATGGCAGTAGAAGTTGAACTGTGAGACATTCGTAGTGCAAGTTCCAGGCAACCACTAAGTGTAATACGAATATCTTCCCTTTCTCAGATATATTACTACTTTACTGTTCATGTATTCCATTAAGTTATTGTTCATCACATAATGTAGACCAGACACAGTAAATCAAGTTACAATAGAAATGACAGTGTTCGCTTGAAAATACTGGTGTTTAATGCAACTGTGACTAGAAACAACATGATACCTAATATTTAATTACGTTCGTTATTATTCATGGTCCGCTGAAAATATTTAATTGCAGTTTTAATGTTTCACTAACCACGGCTACTGTTGACAAGCGAAGAACATGAAATTCAAGGTTGTCTCCTGAGCGTTTCAAACAAGCAAATCATAGAAGTTTATGGTGAACTGGTCAAATTAAAAATCCAAGCTATACAAACGTAGAATTCAGCCAACTTCTACGTAGATGACGACGCTGTCCCACTGTTCGATAAAAGTATAGTCAGTAACTCTCCTAGATATGGTAGTACGGAACTAGCCCCATTATCTGGTTACCTAGGGACGATCATATGCTCCAAGTCGAACCGCTTCCAATGCCTTGTCATGGAACCTCTCGACATACCTCAGTCTTCATTCACGGTTCCCAACGTTCTTTATACGGCTGAAAAAGTATTAATATGTCTTGTTGATTTCCAAACAGGAAAAGGCAATGTTGTGGATTTTAAACAAAATACGTATTTTGTGGCTTCACTTGCGCAGACACAGTTACCTGATCGAACAATCCATGCGCTAGGTCTCCGATATTAAAATATGATATAAAATAAATTATACACAATAATAATTGCTGAAAACAAAATATAAACTGCAACGTAACGAGGACATTTTAGTATGTTACAGTGAGAAACACGTAATTCTGTTTACTTTGCTTTTGTAACAGAGGCAATAGCAAACTTTTTAACACAAATACTGTTCTTTTCATCAGGCATACTTATAAAATCTGCTAAATGTAATTTGGTTTGTTCACGCATCATTGTTTTCTTCCACAATATAATTATACTATTGTTACGAGTTTTGTTGGTTGCAATAACATTTTCTCTCGATTTTAAGGAAGTTCTGCTGATCATTTTCATGTTTTCCTTTCCAGATTGTAACTCCCCTATGCGCCGCTAAATGAATTTTTCAGTTTTAAAACGTCAAACTAAAATCCTAAATCTCTGATAGACAGTTTGATGTGGCGAAGTGTCAAAGCCTAGGACTCGCATTTAGAAGGATCTGGATTCTGTCCACGACTTGACCGTCTTGATTTCGGTTTTCCTGTGTTTTCCGAAACTATTTCAATCGAACATTTAATCTTTTTTTGAGTATTTGAGCCATTGATTCCGTTTTAAATGACCTTTATGTTAATGAAGAGTCAGAAATCAGTAACGAAGCTGTAGAATTGGTTTTAGGAGCTGGCATTTTTGTTTATTGCGTTGTTATAAGTTGTCACATAACAACTATGTGTGGGTACAAATTTCGGAGAACATGAATGTGTATGAGACACCTATCTGAACTGCTGAGCTGCGTTTGCTCTACAATATTAATATTGTAACATAATTGGCTGCTTTGTGTCTCCTATAGTGATTAGTAAATTATCCGGTTTCAGATAATCTTTTTTGACAGATTTTTTTTTTTTTTTTTTTTTTTTTTTTTAAGTTGAAATGAATTTGAAACAACGAACGTGCTGAATCCTCATAATGTTCCACAGTTAATATTCAACATATATGAGAATCTATTATTGCAAATGTGTTGTGTATCTATGTTTTATATTAAGTGGTATCCTTAATATGGTGTCATGTACTGCATATGGTTGGGATTGTGTTATAACAACCACGTAATAATATGTCTAGAAGATAATAATACTTTATCACTTTGTATATACGAATATTAAACATTTTATTAAAATGTGGTTATAAAAATTACCAAACAAATTTAAGATTTATTAGAAGTTCCATGTTACGAGTAAGGGCATCTAATTTTAGTAAAAACATGTGCGCACAAACTTGTTTCAATACCTTACATACGCAGCTATGGTTCATAATTAGAGGCAATGATTTTTGGTGAAAAGTGTTATGCAACATTTAGTTTCAATGCCTCACGCTCACATCTGCAGCTCTGATATGTAGTTATTGGTAGAGTGTATTCGTGTATAGGCTTCACTCATTAGACTGAGCCAATGAGAATAAGGTCACTACGACACCACATGTTGTGAATTGCGGCTAGATACCAGATATGTTGAGAGTTGAAAACACCCAATCATTGACCACGAAGTAGAGCTGCATGTGTGCACCAGAGGCACTGAAACAAAGTGTTGCATAATTGATTTCACCAAAAATCATTGACTCTATGTATGTTCCATGCGAGGCCGTGCCGTCGCGAGACCGAAAGCTGAAGCTTCCATAACTCGCTGGGTGTTTGTAAAATCAAATGCACCCTGACAGTTTAGATTAAAATCATTGGAACGGCGGCGGGGCGCATGTAACTTTATTAGCTGGGCTCCGGACTTATATTTAAGGATGTCGAGTGCGGGTGTTGCCACTAATAAAATTACGTGTTTGTTAAACGTTAAGGCGAAAAAAAAAGGGGGGGGGGGAGTTACGCTCCCCTCCAGCTAGGCCGGAGTGACGTATTGTCGTTCTGTCGTTTTGTGTGTCTAAGTGAGGTGGATGTTGTCAGCAAGTGGCTAGCTAAACTCGTGGAGTAGTAGTGCAGGAGTCCCTACGACCATGATAGACGCTGCCAAAATCAATCCCAGTACGATAAAGTACACCAAGATTTTAGGCTTTATAGCCTGAAACTGTGGAGCAGGTCTAACACTTCCATGGTTATTTCATCGTGTATTCCTTTGTGACAAGGGGAGAGAAAATCCCTAAGAGGGCGTGGTACATAATTCAAAGCTAAAAGCATTAATCTATAACTGTAGGTTTTTTGAAGCCTATTTACGAAAATTAAACAATAGCAATCCTAGACAATAGTTTTAGCCAACGTTTTAAACAAAATTGTTTCCAGTGTTACGAACTTCTGAGGCACAATCTCTGACGCCAGAACCTCGTGCATTTAACATTTAACTGCGGCGCAAGTGATCACGCGTAACGAATAAGTAGTTCTGGATAAGTATTTAGGCCTATTCATAAAGTTGGCAAATACCATTATCTAGGATTATCGTTGAGTATTGTATTCATACTGGCTTCGAAAAAAGCGTACAAATCTATTTATGTTTTCAACGTTTATTTATCTACCACGCACTCTTAATATTCATTAGTGAGCGATGGGCAGTTAGGTGTACATTGTCTCGATCTGAATCAGAAAACTATGTTGTCAATGTGTCATTAACATGTTCACTTATTTACATAATGGCCAAATAATAAACTGTTTATTTATTTAAATTTATTTGTTTTTAATACACTAATATATACCGCACAAATAAGATTACTAGACTACTAGGAAGGTGAGCAGCTTGAAGATCTTAGTCAAGTTTCTTTATAATACGCCTTTCTGTTGAAAAGGAGTGTAGAATATTAAATCACTAACAGTTGTCTAACTTCTATACAGGATTTCCCGGGAGGAAAGGGCAATATTCTTGGAGGCGATAGGACAGTTCATTGAGTTCAAAAAAGTTCATATGAACATGGAGTTAGTATGCGAATGTTACCAGCTTTTGTGCTTTAAGTTGGTTGGATACAAAATTAGGTATTAGTCTGTATGTGTAGGTTTCCTGTATACTTTGGTTTCCAGACTGATGTTTGTTTTCTGCTGATTAGTACGTCTAGAAAGGGATGCTGCCATTAGTTTCTTTTCTACAGGTGAACTTAATTTATGACCTCTGTGAGTTTAGGAAGTTCACGATTTCCTTCATTGTTTCTGGTCCATGTTGTCAGACTGTAAATGTTTCGTTTACATGACGGAGCCAAATTTTAGGAAGGTTATTACTTTTGCAAATAGCTACCTGCTCAATGATTTCCATACATACATTCACCATTAGTTGTGAAAGTGAAGAACATATTGCCATGCCATATGTTTGTTTGTAGAAACTGTCCTTGAGCTGTAAATACGTCGTGGTGACGCAGACGGTAATAATTTCCATAACGGATGAAATTGGTGTTATTGTTCTGTCCTTTAGAGTTGGATTAACTTTCAACTTGGCTTTGACAATGTTGACAGTGTCAGCCTTGGTACATTGGTGAAAAGTTCTCGAAACATCGGTCTTCAAACTGGACAACTAGTGTTCTAATTTTCGTCTCAGCGTTGTGTCGCATGTTGTTTTTTCTGTTTGTACCGGAAAAACTACTGTGTTTTTTTGTCTCATCGTTGTGAAATAATTTTATTTCATTTGGTGGTTTAATATTTTACGCGTTTGTCCCTTTGCCAAAGCAGTCCTTAAGTCTGGATTGCGTACATTGGTTGTGTCCGAGTTTTCCTTTTTTTATTTTGCTATTTATCTGTCCTTGGTTTATTTGACCCGATTCCATGCATGGAATTTATGCTGCGTATGTATCCGGTTAACTGAAGCATAGTCTGCTTATTTGGGTTTTTCTGTTCTCTTTCGTCTTCTTTGACATACATCTACATCGCAGTGGAGTTTGTCAAAAACTATATTCTGTTTGTCAAATGTATACTTATGTTCTAATGTTACTGGACTTGTGTAGCATTATTCCTGTTCATTTGTTACATTCATAAGATAGAGCATGGCAAGTATATATTATATTGCGTATAGATTAAACACTGCCAGTACTATTCAGGAACTATATCACAACGAGACCAGGATATCTGACAGCACACAAAGAACCGAACTCAGAAGTGTTGCCTAAACTTTAAAACACTTTGATATTTGAGAGGATTATAGGGTGACACGTTGAAGGCTTTGAAGCCTGGTAGAGAAGTATACCAACTCTGACGCGCTAATATTTAGTGCCCCTCTGACTATTCTCTTAACGTGCAATGCCCTGAACTGGCACTGTATCTCTGTCGTGCTACTGGAGCTATGGAACTTTAAGACGTGTTCCTGTAATTTTGCTGCAGATATTTTTGTGGGACTTTTGAGGTGTTAAGTGTTTATCTTAGCACTAGATTTGTGAGACACTTATGAAAATTAGCCGTTTTATCTTTGCTAGAGGGCTCGAAAACAGCGTTTGTAATGCACGTCATGTTTCAAAAGTACCCAACAACCCTCTTGTGATATGTTTTCTTATCATAGAATACTGCGTTAGAAATACGTTTTTTTTCTTAATTTCACAAGTAAACGGATCTAAACCTACCAAAAAATGATTTGGCAACTAGCTAAGCGGGTTTAATAAGGTTCGTAATAATATTCGAATTAGAGGATAATAATTTTCGAATTAGAGGAATGCAATAAGCGAATGCAAATTTTATTTTCTGGTTTCATTCAAAGTCAAGAGCATGGTGTTCGCAAATGTATGCAAACAAATAATACTATAATTATCGTTGATTTATGTAGAAACCACATTTCTCTTAGTATACAGAGCTACAATGTATTGTTTCTGCACTACCTCTTTTCATTTGTTCTATTTTTTATCGTACAGTGGCCCTTACAAGAATATATTATTTTTATAATACAGTAGCAAGACTGTGATAAAAGTTTATTATGTATATATGTAACCGACTACTGTAAAGTAAAATGCTGGTAGAAGCGTATAGAACAGGGTTCACGGAGTTTCTGTAATGACCTTAATAATGTTTCCTTTGACGTTTCTTGTGTGTGAGGCGGTAGTTATTACTCAAATGATATCACTAGCCAGCAACCATGTTCGGTGGATAGCCTTAAAGTGTTCAAATGTGTATCTCGTGTCTGTGCCGCACTGCTCCATTCATCCGATGACCACATCTACCCCTGTCGATAGTTTGTTATCATTTCCCTCAATACACACCCCTCCTTCTTCTAACGCGAGCTCTTAATCGAGCCGCCGCGCCGGGGCTGGCAATGAATTATTCATGACATTCCAGCGTCGAAGTTCTCCGCAGGTGCGATGACTCCAAGGAACCAGACGAACGTCTTTGTTGTCGCGGGGACACAAGGTGGTTCAACCCCCTGTGGAGCAGGGGGTGTCAGCTTCATATTTAATACAGTCGTCCTCCCCCACCGTCCTCCAAAATGCGAATTTAACCGTGTTCCTATGTTAAGTATTTTCCAAGGTATTGGTTTTATTGTTTTTCTTCTGTTACTAAGGCTGTAAATATTGGAGGTTATTTAAGTAGAAATTAAGGGTGCAACTTACCAAACTTTCAAGTGGAAATCAGTGTCAATGAAATTATGCATCAATAAATCTATAAAAAAAACATTCTTTCCAACAAAAATTTTTAAATTAATACCGCATTTTGAAACAATTTAAATTTAAAATTTATACTGCTCCAAAATGTTCTCATGCAAATTTTGTTTTGTAAATATAATTATATTGCAGTATTCCTTGAGGAATTTCACTTGCCATATATTTAATTTGAAGAAGTAGCTATAATAAGAATACTTTACTCTTTAAGTTATTGCTTAAACAAAGATTCCTCATTTAAATTCCATACCTGAAAGCTTCGTAGCTTTAAAACTTACTCATAGATAAACATTACGTATATTTTGATTGCAACAAATACTATTAAACTTTTCAACATTACCTGTGGCGAATTCTTCCGATTAGAAAACGGCTTTATCACGTAATTTACTAAAAAAAATGCATTTCGAGTACAAAATAAGTATTTCAGAGACTAATTCACAATAAAAACTAACATAGTCTAAGAAATCAAATCTAAAAAATAAAATGTGATGATCTTATTAATTATAATATCACTCAGAGAAAATTTTTGGCGAATTGTGCGTAGTAGTATAATTTTAATACAAAACAATTAAGTACCTCATTTAATATTTTAGCGTGAACTTTATTATCTGCCAAAGTGATCTATAGTATACATTATGGAATGCTCATATGACAGTAAAAAAAGTAAAAATATAAATTCTAAAATATTTAAGCCACCAGTATGAAGTAAGTTTGAAGCTACGTACAACACAAAAAAACTTACTATACTGTCAAAATTTTCCGTGAAGTCACTGAAATATTTACACAACAGTACTTTGATTATACGAATGTGGCTTCCGTAAATTTTTGACTACGGAAGTTTGTTCGTATTGTCAGTTCTCGGATGTTTGACATAACGTGCCATATTCCATAAATTCATGGAAATATGCTTATATATATATATATATATGTGGATAAAATTTTGCTTGTGCTTTTCCGTAATTTCACAGAAACACTGTAACTCAAAAGTCAAAAACAGGTTTATGGCATAATAGAGCACTACACTGAGAAACAACAAAGAGGCGCATTTTTCTGGATGAATGTGGCGACACAGATAAAAAAAATTAAGTAAATAATGTGGATACACACATGCGGGAATTTGTTACACGATTGCTGCGAGTTCGCCACGTGGTCGCAACGATAAACTGTTGGGCAAAACAAATGTTTAATGTTGCCCGAAATTCGCGCAAACAACAAAAAAAATCATCACTGGCTTTAGCACAATCGGGAACAGTTGCTACACATGTTGATGGTGGGCATCCCGGTCTAATATTACTATTAACTACAGCTTAATATGAATTCCAGGGAAGGGACATTACAAGATCGCCGTGGGCAAATACTAGAACGATATACGGACATCACTGCGACAAAAACAATAGCCCACAGAAAGTCATTTGAACAGAAGAAAAAACGCTTAACGAGTCTAATAGGAGGAGTCTTGATTGTATTATCAGACATTTTTTGTCAAACATTGCATGTCATCACGAGATCCACGCCAGCAGACGGAATAAACGTGTGTTTAAAACTCTCGTTTACTTAGCACGACGTGAAAAAAAAGTTATCAACGATTATTAGAGCGCAAATCTGGGGAATGATAGAGCCCAGTAGCTCCTGCAAATAAGAGAAGGCACCTACTCAACAGACGAATATTCTGGACTGATCGTATTGCTGAATGAGTTATGTCACATCGTTGAAATATCGATGCGACTCAGTCACAGAGTATACCCCGACATCGAAGAAAATTAGACCAACTCAGAATGGCAAAGCAAATTGATTATTCTAGGGATAAAAAAAACTAATTTGTCAACGATCAACGAAAACGTTTAAAAATGATTCCTGATGTAGAACAAACTTGATCGACACAGTGGTAAATGAAAACTAAGGTGTTTATTTTTCTAGCGAAATTTCAGATTCGTTAAATTAGCAAGGAATGCCGTTGCTATGCAACAAACTAAAGAATGATTCTCCGAATATGAATTCACCGAAATTATGTAAAGGCATCGTTTTTTTTTTCAAGAAAACTTTATCGAATCGACTGCAGTAACCATAAAAAATTGGAGTACTGCATTTATACAAAAATATCTTTCACTTAAACTGAACTGCCCATCAGATTTAAACGGTATGCAATTTCCAGTAAAGTTGGCTTACAGTATGATTATCATCAAAACCCAAGGCTAAGCAATCTGATATTGTGATCTCAACTAGGAGGAACCACGTTTTTCAAATATCCAACTACATGTCGCGTGCGGAAAATGTATTAATTTATAACCAATACAACAAGACTTTAGGTAGAGCATGTAGACTAGTGTTTTAAAAAAACAGTATTTTAAAAGAAAACAGTCCGCAACCAAACTATTCGAATAAAGTAGTATTAAGCAAAACTGACAAATTAAAGAAACGTCATGTGGTATTAAACAATATTATCCAAACCACATCCAGTAATGTCATTCTCTCCAACCCGTTATAAATCTGAGATAAAGTGAGGTGAGCACTGATTAATATTTTCTTTCATTTGTTTTGCAGCCACCTTAACTAATATTGATATGAAAACTACAAAGTATCTATAAACCATGTAAACATTTTACTAAGCTCAAAACTTAACATAAACGGCCTTAAAGTATACATTTATTATTGTTTTCAGGCTTTCGCAACCGTTGTCTTAATTACTGTCTTGGCTTCCGGACTGGAGCCGTGTCTTCAGGAACCAACGTTTCGTCACATATTTCAGTAGGCATCGTCAAGGTCGCACTTATGGAATCAAGACCAGGAGTTGAGGTGGCCATATATATTCACACGCATATACACTAGCAGAATAGGCCCACGGCTTGCTGCTCGCTCAGAGCTGCGCATAGCAGATACCTCTCTGTACACCAGACAGGTAGTTCAGCCATCAAGTGTTAGAATGGCAAATCTGCTAGTTGAGTTAACTCTGCAGAAGGATAAGTAGCTATAGCTGTCCACGCAATATGCAGCCTTAAGTTTGTCCCTGCCACTAACAGCAACCTCGCTTGGGCCTGATTTATAGTCACCGAAAAGTTTATGTAGTTGGGTAATTAGTGACTATTAAATATAAGAGTTTAATCGATTGAAATACGTAGTTTACGAGGTATTAAGACTGATTTTCCTCGAGCACAACCATTGGTGACGGTGCCCTCAAAAACATATTTGTTTTTCAAACCCTTCACTTGAAGTAAAGTGGCATTAAAGCATTTCGGCGGGTTAATGTTTCGCTGAAATATAAACGTATTTGTTGCTCCAACCTTGAGGTTAATGAGATGGTATATGTGGGCCTATGCTGTCGAGGAACTTCAGTACTCAGTGGACTGTATAATCCTTTTTTTTTTTTTTTTTTTTCACTTTTGAACGATTACATTTAAACTACACTGATTTCATCTGTCTTGCAGTTTTTTTTGTCAGACTTACATGTTTTCACAGCCTTTACAAGGAATTTCAGCCCAGTAGCTCCCGAACAATAGATCAGAACTACAAACAACTGTGCCACATAATGTCGAAATTATTCATGAAAACTACTTTTAAAAATTAATCTTAAATTTCGTGGACTTATAGAGGTTTGTACAACATCGCGTCTCGATAGAGCTGTAGAATGAAATTGTATAGCTAATTTCTCGCTGGTCGTACTTGCTATTCGGATCGTATGCTTTGAGAGTTCAAAAACAAAGTTTTCTATTTAATTATCTTACATAATAAAATAAAATCTTCATAACTGTTTTAGTAAACTTACGTCAGAATCATTCTTATGCGAATACCACCTCAATATCTCCTGATAGAAATCAAACTTCATTCTTTTAACCACTTTAGGTGTCGAATTTTGAAAAATGTTAATTTCACACCTTAAATATTTGTTAAAATATCCAAGAGAAGTGATTATCACGATAGCTCATTCAGTCAAAGCAAAATCAATATTTTATTAAAATTCGCATGTCACTCCTGCACAGTACTGAGAGTTCGGATTTTGAAGAATCTTAAAACCTTTTACGGCCATTTACGTAATCATCATCTTGAAGCAAAAATAAACTGAATACCTTGATGTATTCATTATATGAAGAAGATTTATCTAAAACACATTCCAGGTCTTTTCACCTCCTAGGAGACTCGATTTCGAAATACCCTTGCATCACATTATAGACATCTTAACTGGTGTCTCTTGGACGTGAAAAGCACAATATCCCGTTGGGTTCAAAATATATCAACGATAAATTAAAAACACATTTTATCACTTTTCACCCCTTTTCACTTACTTAGGTGGGGAATTCCGAAAATTCCTGAAATCGTTTTTCAGGTATTTGAGTAAGCATCAATCTTAAATAAAAATCACGTCGCTATATAAAAATCAATGGGAACGTCATATATATCGATTGTGAATCGAATACCAATTTAACACTTTTTTTAACCACATTGGGGCAGAATTCAGAAAATATTTTAATGGTATTTGGGATATTTATAAATAAATCATTCTAAAGCAAAGAACACTTAGATATCTCTATTGGCTCGATAGAAATGGAGGAATTATCGAAATCACATTTCACGTATTTTCACCCCCATAATTAAAGAATTTCGAAAAGTCTTGCAGTCATCTCATAAACATTTGTATACATAACCAATTGAAATAAAAATCACGACGACAGTCAACTGTTTTTAAGTGATATAGACGATTCATAAAAACACATTTTGCCCCTTTTTAATTGCCCTGGAGTTGAATTTAAAAAAATCGTAACACTACTTTTTGGGTATTTACGTAAGCAACATTTTGAAGTGATTACCAAATGTATATCTAGAAGGATTCGATAGATATCGATAGTTAATCTGAAACATATTTAGGGTATTTTCACCCCATTAAATATCGAATTTCGAAAAATCCTTAAATCGGCTGACGTGCATTTTTATGTTTGACATATTAAAGTAAAAATCACGATGATAGGTTGAAGGGTATAAACTGTATCGGCGTTTCTTCGAAAACACATTTCACCCACTTAGAGGTGGTATTTTGAAAAATCCATTCTTATTGCTCGCCTACGACCTGAAGAGAACCTTCACAAAAATTTTCACGATTCTGGGTCCTGTGGTTTGGGCTGCAGTTTGATATGTCAGTCAGTCAGTGTTTATATATACCGGATGTCCCTTATGTACCTTTAAAGAATGATAGGTCATGTAGGGGATGGGTAAAGAAGTAATTTGAGACAGGGAACTTGGGGTTGGAGCGGACTCCTTAAGCCCTTCAATCAGGCCCCCCGCCCCTGTACGGTAGGCAATCGAACCAAGACTAACTCATTTGTCTCAATCCCGCATCTCTTGGCCAAAGTCTGTGCACCATGCGGCGTTGGCGTAATGGATAGCGTAGAGGAACTCTATCAGGAGGTCCCGGGTTCGAATCTGGGGTGGGGCAAAGTGTTTTTGGATGTTAGTTTCGATGTGAGTTTCCTTAAGCTTGATGTCTGCGATAAATTAAAACGATCTTTGCGCACTTACTAGCGTTAAATTGCTTCACTTTGTTATTAATACTGTATTTAAATCACAATGGTTTGGAAGAGAAAGTGAAGTGAGTTAGGCTAGGTATGCGTAGGTTAATTTTTGCCATAGGGTAATAAGCATAAGAATTCACAATCTTAAAACCACCCTAATTAGTCACAAAGGTACTTTACTAGGCAACTAAAATTACACCACCACAACAACAATACAACAGCATTGTCCGCATTAAATGCATGTCAAAAAACAATACAGTAGTCTTGGAGCAGTTAATGGCAACACTGTATTAATACAGTATCTGTGGAACATTCAATTCACAGGTGAACAACCGGCAGGTTACAAAACCCAGGTGGTATTCGATTTCTTTACAACAGTTGCTTGAATTGAGCACAATTGACTTCAACGCAGGCTTCGCATCGTTCGCGCATAGACTCGCGAATGTTCGCGAAAATGTCTGGCGTTTCTTGGATTATCAGTGCCACTGCTAGTATTCGGGCAATGAGGTCCTCCTCTGACTCGGTTGGTGTTTTGTAAACCAATTCTTTCATCCAGCCCCATAGACAGAAGTCGAGAGGATTTAAGTCAGGTGACCGTGCTGGCCAAGTAATAACCGCCAAATCGTTCGCCGCCGATCTGCCGATCCAACGATGCGGAAACATGTGATTTAAATGATTTCTAACAATGAGTCCGAAGTGGACTGGTTCGCCGTCTTGCTGGAATATCATATTTTGCCAAATTCGTAAAGGTACAACTTCCAGTAACTCTGGTAATACCTCTCGTAATAACGTAAGATAATTTTCTGAATATAAACGAAGAGGTAAAATGTAGGGGCCTATTAATTGATCGCCCACAACACCCATCCAGATGCTGACGGAAAATTGAACTTGAAGCCCTTTTCATAGACAATGTGTAGGTTTTTATGAGCCCATTCGATATTATTTATGGTGGGCAAAAGTCCATCTCTAGAAAACGTAGCTTCGTCCGAGAAGAGAACGAGCGATGGAAATTCTGCCTGCTGCGCAAGTCTCTCTAGGTACCAATTAGCCAAGTTTACTCGTGGCTCGTAGTCATTAGGGTTTAAAGGTTGAACCTTTTGCTTATGGTAGGGTACAAAACATGCTCGTGCCAAATTCTCCACACTATGACACACGAAGCTGTCCGCCACGCGCCGGGTACTTGTACCAGGGTTTAGTTGTACCGCTTCCAGGGCTTCATCCCTTACATTGTTCCGAAATTGACGTGGTCTGCCTAGGTCAGCGTTAGCACCTTGTATCTAAAATAAATAAATTATACGTATAAATAAACAAATAAATCATTACATACTTAAATCAATTCATGAATACATAAAATCAATTAATCACCCAATCACTGAATTAAAAAGTTAACAATTTAAAAATAAAACCATAAATAAAACAAACCTACTTAAATGGGACAAAGTATGCGTCGTCAATTTGTACCGACGCGATTCAAACCCCAGTTTAGATAAATAGTCTACCACATTATCAACTGTTGTGTGCAAAAGAAACCAACTTACCGCCAAGGATCCTGTAGCCCGCGCACGCCGGTCAACTGCTAAAATGGTAGGGGCACTTGGTAGGACCCTATTTGGGTATCTTTCAGCATACAATATTCTTGCTTCCAAAGCATTACTGTTAGAAGCTCCATAGCACAGGTGCATATCGGCTTATTTATCAAAAGTGTACACATGCGGAGGATCAGCCATCGCGTAACATAGTAGGTCTGACTGGTAACTGGTTAGCTGGTTAACTGCCTGACTGTTGTTCTCTGAGACTGCACGACTGCACTCTCATCTCTGATGTGGCAAGCAACTGTATCATGTGACTGTGTCACCTGACAACAATGTGACAAATAACGCAAAAAACTAACGAAAAAAACAAACATCAACTTCGAGAATTCAACCAGGGACCTCCCGATAGTGTTCCTCTACGCTATCCATTACGCTAGCGCCACATGGTGCACAGACTTTGGCCAAGACATGCGGTATTGAGACTAATAAGAAAGGCTTGGATCGATTGCCTACCTTACATGGGCGGAGGGCCTGATTTAAGGGCTTAAGGAGGCCGCTCCGACCCCAAGTTCCCAATCTCAAATTACTTCTTTACCCATCCCCTACACGACCTATCATTCTTTAAAGGTACATAAGGGACATCCAGTATATACATATATGTATATATATATATATATATATATATATATATATATATATATATATATATATATATATATATATATATATATATATATATATATATATATATATATATATATATATATATATATATATATATTTATATACACACACACACCTATATGCGTGTGTGTTATTTTTTTCAGCAAATTCTAGGCCCAAACGTAAACAGTAAAACCTCTAAAAGAATTTGTTAAATACACTTTTCAAAGACGGTATTTTAATACCTCATTACCCATTTCAAGTGCAAGCGTTTGCAAGACAGTTGCACGTAATTGGTGTCAAACTGTAAGTCATAGCTCACTTTTTTGAAGTTTTACAAAAATAAAAGTGTTATTATTATTTATTAAAAAAATTTCTGGGGCAGTCACCTCTAACTAGTCAGTTCAGCCAAATTCAGAAATAGTTCATCCCTAAGTGATATGGCCGATTCTTTCTCCGTTTTCTTTATATCTGAGCCATTGGTTCAGTTGCTACTGACCTTGATGATATCAAAACGTTAAGTGAATATGTTTGGCAATAATGTATTAATACATTTTTGCTGTTGATTTTACTACAGATAATATTTCGTCTTATTAAAAGTCTATGTTTGGACTTAGAATGAGACAAAGCCCGTAGTTCAAAATATTATCACGTGTACGTTTTCAATAAGTAAATAAAATGGATTTTAAAATATGTTTTTTTAAAAAATACAAATAAATTAAAACGATATTATGAAGTTGGTTTTTGGCAATCGACCGAGTTATACCACAGCGGAACTACTAAAAGTATATCTGAAATAAAAGTGGTCGAACGAACTGAAGCTGTCCAAATAGCTACAGCGGTTCACCCTTGAGTATTGTGGCTGCAGAAAGCCACGAAATTAAGATAAATAATTAATTTTAAGGAAACAGACATATAACGGATCAATATCAAGAATTTGATTTCATTATGATCTGTTCATGGCAAACATTTTGAATATCTTGTTTATTATAACAATGAAATCTATAGTTTTGCTATTTCATCTGTATACTAAGTGGTAAAATAAGCTTGATTTACAGAAATAATAGACCTTAACAGTTTTGTGTAGCTAAATTTTTTAAAATAATTCTTTGTAGCTTAATTTATTTTCTTGGACGTACTCTATTGAGATATAGACGTATGTCAAAGAAAACTAAACTTAAATTTAGTAGTACGTCCAAGAAACTAAATCCAGTCAAGCACTTACATTGTACATTTCTTTCAATGATCATAATACTTTATATTTTCTTCGTAAATATATTTTTAATTTATTAACCTAAGGTCTTGTATTTTACAAATAACTATTTCAACTTTAAAGATTATTGTTGAACGGTTTTACTAGAAACCCTAATTTTTCTTACAGTTACAGATAATTTAGAACTTAACATTTCTTTGTGCTGAAACTCATTTGAAGAGATTAATATTTCAGTACAATTTTTCCTGCATCAAAATTATTGTTGTGGCAAATTAGATTATTTATTAAATTAAGAGTGTAAATCAATCAACTTCAAATAAAAAATAAACTCTTCTTTCAACGGCCTCTAATTCCTGTGTATCTGATATCACAGCAGTACCCCGTCGCCTTGTCTTACACGGGATTCGATCCCAAAACCTACTGCCTTGTGCTCGTAACGAATACGCAAATGTAAAGGTCTTCCTTAGTCTTAATGAAATTAAATTCTTGTGTTTATACAGAGTCGTGCCCATGTAGAGGATGGCAACATGTAACAACTATTAAATTATTTCTCCGTGGTCAGAACCTGCTTTTTGGGATTTCTGGAACATTTTACATATTTTATCCCTTAAATTGTGGAATTTTATAAAATAGTGAGTCAGCTTTATAAGTAAGTAGCTGTCTCTTTGCGGCTTCAGCAGCGTTTACAATAGAAACGAGTAACTACCTTTCAATTACGTATTAATTGATGGTGTTACTATATTATCTGTATATCGTTAAAACAACAATTACAAACAGCTCTATCCAGTCCACTTCGCTGAGCGTATACTTTAATTACGGAACATCTTTGATTTTAGTTCATCTTTTATTTCTCTATAAAAAAGCTGACCGACTGCGGCTTTGCCCGCGTGAAATTATGTAACGTAAACATAGTCCATCGAAATGTTACATTTTTTAGGCCTTACCTTGCGTTTTTTAGAGGACGCAATTTTATTTTTTTGATGTGTAGGGGGGTCAGTGTAAAGCTAAAAACAAGTTTGTGGGGTTGCCACCCTTGTCCCACGGCCGCTATATTGAAAATAGGGGTTGAAATGGTTTTTACGATATATCTCTTAAACTATTCATTTGATAAAAAAATTTGTGAACATTTTTTGTTTCAAATTAAATTCTCTACAACTTTGGTCCAGTATTTTTTTGTCGTAGAACTATAATAAAAAAAGTTATAAGCGAAAATGTTCTGAAATTCGAGAAAAAAATTTATATTTTTCGATGTAACTTTTTTTTTTACATTTAACGAAAAAATGATATCAGACCATTTTTGTATATCGTTTTTTGAGGAACAACTTTTATAAACAACATTTTTTCATTAAGTCAATAGCTAAGGTTTTACAGCGCTCCGAAGTGAGTACTATTTTTCAGTATTCTTAACCATACCTATATTGTACGTGTGTATTAATAATGTATCATCAGTTATTGTTTTTTTTTTTTTAATTTTCTTTGTTATTATAATTTTTTTATTTATAAATTTTGCAGTATTATTAAAAATTAATTATTGACTCTTTTCCCCACCACCGAGGTAGAGTCTGGAGGCGCGTTTTTTTACGTGGTATCCCCAATAGGCATAATCCACGGTGATTTTCTTAATTAGAACTACTCCGTTCTCATTCTTTTCGATAGACCAGGCTGCGGCTCAGCTTCTGATTGGCTTTCTGAATTAAATATCAGTGGGAGAACTGGAAAAGGAAGGGGTGTTAATTAATTAATTAATTAATTATTTCTGAGAGTTCCATTACGTTGCTGCAAGTCTCTCCAGAACAATGGAAGCACACTGCAGAACATTTCAGCCCTGCTTTTCGACATCCACACATCGCTCCACAGTTTCCCTTGAATTTGCAAAAGATCAATTTTAGAAGCTCATGGGGTGCTTGAGGTTTAGAGTTCTGCACTGGCATAAATGATTTTCCAAATTTTTTCCAGCCCCAACCTTCAGGATCAGTATAATTACCAAGCCACGACTGGACCTGATGGTAGACTCGGAAAGTAGGAAAGCGAGCTGTGTCTTGTGTTGAAGGAAGTGAAGATAAGTTAAATATACTTTTTGTCACTGCCTTTGCGAATTGTTTGTATCTTAGGCCGTCAAGAGAATTATCATCTTTATTACCACCGTATAAAGAGATAAAAAAACGTTCACCAATTACAGTGAGCAAAACAGGGTCAACTCTCTTGTTGAGAAACAAAGCCGTTCCACTAGCAAACTCTAAATGTTTTTCCAGGGTTTTCACAAATTTAATTTTACCGATATTGTAAGGAGCTAAAGTTGTGTTACATCCTGAGAAAACATGAAGAAACAGCAAGTTATCCGCAATGACATCTCCGTATATAAAACCTGACGCACAATATAATTGTTCTGCTATTCGTCCTTTTGACGGTTTAAATAAAATACATTTGCTTGTTTTCTACCAAGTACTGTGAGCAATATCAGTATGTCAATATCTTCAGCTACAATAGTAACGGTATTAAATAATGGATATGCAGCAAGAGCAGTGCGAACGATAAGAGCGTTTGCATCTGATTCTGCTTGGTCAACAGTGAAAAAGAGTCAATAATTAATTTTTAATAATATTGCAAAATTTATAATTAAAAAATATAATAACAAAGAAAAAAACAATAACTGATGACACATTATTAATACACACGTATAATATAGGTACAGTTAAGAATACTGAAAAATAGTACTCACTTCGGAGCGCTGTAAAACCTTAACTATTGACTTAATGAAAAAATGTTGTTTATAAAAGTTGTTCCTCAAAAAACGATCTACAGAAATGGCCTGATATCATTTTTTCGTTAAATGTAAAAAAAAAATTACGTCGAAAAATATAATTTTTTTTTCTCGAATTTCTGAACATTTTCGCTTATAACTTTTTTTATTTATAGTTCTACGACATAAAGTTACTGGACCAAAGTTGTAAAAAATTTAATTTGAAACAAAAAATGTTCACAAATTTTTTTATCAAATAAATAGTTTAAGAGATATATCGTAAAAACCATTTCAACCCCTATTTTCAAGATGGCGGCCGTAGGACAAGGGTGGCGACCCCACAAACTTGTTTTTAGCTTTACACTGTCCCCCCTACACATAAAAAAAATAAAATTACGTCCTCTAAAAAACGCATCCCCAAATGTAACTTTTCAATGTACTAACAGTAACTGTGGAAAAATATGTGATGAAGGAATTTAATAGCTAGCGTACTAAATAACAGTGAACTATAATTTGTCTTAGCTCAGTGTAAAGAGCGCGTACAATATGCTCGTATGATATCATAGTAATTCCCATCGCAAAGACTTGCACGGGATACGAACCCGTAACTTCACTCCTCCCACACCACAAACTATATACAATACCTGAGTGAATGCTTAATGGCAAGCCGTGATAATTCTTTCGTATGTACAGGCTACAGTCCAAAGAGATTTTATTCATGAGTAGGTTGGCAAAAAGGAACAACTGTTGAATTATTTATCCATGTGCATTCTCTTTTTTTTTTTTTTTTTTTGCAGACTAACATTTTACTGCTTTTTACAACCTTAATTTTTGAATTTCATGAAATCCGGAATTTAATTTTAGATATTTACATAAGCTCCATTCTTATCAGTAAATTAACTCGATATCTCTCGATATCTCAACGGATATGAGCGGTACAGATGATTATTTGAAAACACATTTAATTTTTTTATCAGCTTTCAAGGACGAATTTCGAAAACCATGAAATTACTTTTTTTATATTTACGTAAGATTATTTTAAAGCAAAAACAATTTCAATATTTCCACTGGTTTAGGAGATAAGTGGGAGTAATTAAAAACACGTTTTATTTTGTTTTATTATTTTTTTTAAGTTTTCAAGGACGAACATCAAAAAATTCTAAAATTACTTTTTAGCTATTTACTTAAGCATCATTTTAAAGGAAAATCACCTCACTATCTGAAGTGGTTTAGCAGAAATCACGGCGTAAAAAAAAACACATCTTACGGCTTTTCACCCTCTCAATTTTCGAATTTCGCAAAATCGAAAAATTCACCATTATGCATTTCTTTGTTCAATATTATGAAGTTATAAAAATTAGGATAGCTTTCCCGGTTAATGAGATAACAGTGATTCTTTGAAAACACATTTCACCCCTTTTCACCCCCTTAATTGTCGAATTTCAAAAAGTTCATTATTTGTGCGTGCCTACGGGCCAAGGGGAAGCTTCCTTTAAAATTGCATGGTTCTATATCCAGCGGTTTGGGCTGTGTGTTGATGAGTGTGTGAGTGTGTTAGGACACTTTATTTTATATATTAATATGACGGAAGATTAATTTCTATTAAAAATAATCTCAATAACTCAACAGGTTAACGAGATACAGAGGTTTAATTGAAACCACGTTTTATTATTGTTTAATTCCATTAATGGCTGAATTTCATAAAAAAATCTTAAAAATGGCTTTTTAGGGATATGCGTACGCCTCATTCAGAACCAAATACCTCGTCAATATATTAACATTCTTAATGAAATTGAAAAATGAGTTAATACACATTTTCTTAAGCTTCATCCTGTAGCAAAAACACTTCTACATCTTAACGGGTTTCAGCGCTGCTGAGGATTCATAGATATCGCCTTTAACTCCTGTTCAACCCTATAATTTAGAATTTGGAAAAATCCCTTCCTAGTGGGTGCCTACGGTGTAAGTCGAAGCAACCATCAAAATGCCATACTCTAGGTCCAGCGGTTTAAACTTTCCGTTGATGAGTGAGGAGTGTAGCACTTAATTTGTGTATGTATCGTGTATGTGTGTATATGTAGGCCTATGTACATATAACGTATTTATGGATATTTCTCTGCTACAATTTTATTGTGCTGAGTACCGCTGAGGATTCCAGTGGTGGATTAAGAAACGTAATTTGTGGCCTTCTTACGTGACTTTATGGATTAGAAAAAAATACCAGCCATCTCAAAAGTGTGTTGTCTACTGTTACAGAACATTAAAAATAACATACATACAAGTAGGACACTTTAAATGTACTTGGATCATCTTATAACAAAATTCCAGTTTCCTTGAGGTGACTGGACATGCTTTGGCTACATAATGTTGAACATTATTTTAGGGGGGCGTGGGGCTTCGGCCCGACAGCCTTCCCCCCTCTTAAATACCCGGATGGATGAGGTTGAACTAATATTTCTATTAGCATTTCAAAAAATACACACACATCATGCCTGTAAAACTTCCATTCTGTAAGGACACCCACCGCGTTTTAACGTTTAAACGCCTAAAAAAGTATAACATTTATATTGCTAAAGTGAAAACGGAAATAAAAATGTAACTGTAAAGAGAAAATTACACCAAATTAAAAAAGATCTGTGTTGTCGTTTTAGAAAAATTCTTAGAGCACTAGCAAGAAACATAATTACAATTACACAGACTTGTGTCTCGGTGTTGTAGAGTCGTGTACCTCCCCTCGCATCCCTCACCAATTGACGCTCCCCTGATGCAACCATCCCTGCTGTGCCTGGCGATAATCACATTTGTCTCCCTTCTGATGTTTACTGGCTGTGAAATCGGCAGAAAATTGATTTGTTCTCCCTGGCTGCCCGCCTTCCATCCCCTACTCAACCACCCCTACAACCCTCCTAGTCGCCAGAATCTACAATGCAAATTATCTCGACTCCAGCCTCCAGAATTTCCGGTAATTTGGGATTCCTTCCCTTCCGCCGGCCTAGAAGTTCCCCTCGTGTGCCGGCATCAGTACGCCTTACCCCACCCCTCGCACTCCAGCAGAACTGCCGTCCTCTCAGCAGTCGAGGATTTCTCTTTGTGGAATTACGTGTGGGGGTGGCGCTAGGGCCGACAATCCGGCCATGCAATGAGAGCACCTCGCCCCTAGAGGGTATTCTCTTTCCCGGGATTTCAGTCCACAGACCCACCCTGGGGCTGATGAGCTATAGTGTGGTGCAAATGGCGGCCCTAGTTTGTCCTGAATCATCTCCGAGAAGCCGGAAGGAGGGTTGTTCGCGGTACGTGTAGGGGAAGTCGAGTGAAGAACCACACAGAATACGTCACCATAATCTCTCAAGCTGTGATGATGCCGAATACCATAACTACGCCATACAACGTAAAGCATTTTAGTCTCTTTCTAGAATGATTGACGCTTAAGTTTCCACTATACCCCAGATGCACAAATTCTTGGTATTTAAGTCATAATATTTTTTTTAGAGTAAAAATAGAAAATTTATTAAGATAGGACCAATTTGCACAACATTTGCTTTATGAATTTAATTAAAGTTTTATACAGGGAGAGAGATACCTGTTTATTAAATTTGTCTCTCTTTGTTTACGGATTGCATTTAACAAGTAATGCAAATTTAGCGCAAAATTAAAAAAAACATGTACATTAAATTGGCTCTACATGAAATACATTTTTTTTAAATCTACTTTGTAACACATATTACGACTTATAAACAATAATTTGTACATCAGATGTATAGTGAAACTTAAGAAAATTTTGAAAGATGTTTTGATAAGATTCAATGTTTATAGTAAATGAGAAAAGTGTTCAGTATTTCTAAAATTGTATGAACGTGTACGACCAAACATATTTAAAAAATTGAGGAAAACATTTCTCGCTTTGACGCATTATTTTTTAATGTTAATCAAATCAGTTTTGTGAACTCACCTCCATATCTCTCTGAGATAATATACACATATATATGTGTGTATGTATATATAAATATATACATATATGTGTGTCTGTACATATATGTGTGTATATATATATATATATATATATATATATATATATATATATATATATACAAACTGTACAAAAACAAACACCCAATGAGCACACCACGCGAATCATAGTCCAAATTTGAGACGAAAATGTCTTTGGCATAATGTTGTACGATGCCAGTGTGACAACACAGCATTGTAGTTAGGCCCGTCTTACGCTCCACAGATATTTTACTTATCTTACTATTACTGTTCTGCCCTGCGTATTATGGGTGCATGTTAAAATCCCGAGCAGCCCAAACGTAATTCTACGTTTACCTGACCTGACATAAAATAATACTTGATGGTGGAGGGCAAGAGGAGTCTAAATCCGTGCAGTGTTGCCACATTGTACACGTTAAATGTTCGTCGTACAGCGTTTTGCCACTCTCTAGTGCAAAACGCGTAATAGGCACAGCACGGGAATCCTGGGCTAAATGGAGAAGAACATTTGTTATGTACTATATACACATACATACATGTATGCATATACACACAGTGTGGAATGTAACTCACGGAAAAGCTCGTGACTACTAGTAGGTAGCCAAAATTAAGTGAAGGAAAATTAGTACGGTTACTACACCTATGTCAAGAGCATGTGCATACAACCACCGCAAAATTTGTGTTGATGAAGATGTGAAGTGACAATAAAATAGCAATCACTATAAATGGAACGTTCACCTTATGGATTAAAATAAGATACGTTTCTGAAACGTATGCAGGGTACAAAATGTGACCACCATTCCATCCAATACGTTTGAAACATGGAGTCGCCTCTGTTATTACGCATGTAATTCTGTACTTGTGCGCCTGTAACATCACAATGTTAGTGAATAAAGAAGTAGATTGACATAAAGAACAAAATAATGTATTCGTGTCCGATAAAGTTTAGACAAATCGTTTCTGAGATACAGGCACTTAAAGTCGGAACATTATGGCAGTGTCGTTATGTAGACAACCCGTATAGCATGTACATGGTGAAAAGCTGTCAAGAGGCTACTGCAGTCATTTGAAATCAATCCCACGGTAAGCTCATTCATTGTTTGACGGCGTGTCAGTGAGTGTCATTCATCTGTACAGATCATCTTGCAGGACTACAGACGTGTGCAGCACGTAATGAAAAGTGATCTGACTTCGCCGTCTACAGTACTGTCACAGTATGCTGACGACGTTGTAACAGGGCATGGACATTGTGGGTCATGTCCCGTGTACTGATGAAGCTAATTTTACCCAAGAAGGTTTATGTAGTTTGCACAACACCCACCACGCCATTCTTGCCAGGCGTGCGTCGTAAGGTCCAATGGAACATAAACATCTGGTGCGATATCCCAAGAAGCCGGTTGATAGGTTGCCAGCCAGACTCCCTGGAGGTTGGAAAGCAGTGTATCTTCGCGGGGTACTGCGCTAGTTCTTAGAAGATATTCCACTAGCACTGCGACGCGTTACGTGGTAACAACATGATTGCACACTGGCACATATCAGTGCATCAGGTCTCTGGGAATTGGATGGCATCTGCCATAGCAGGGAATTGGAAGGTATGAACCTGTATCCTGACCACTAAGGTCACTGGATCTAAATTTCTTAGTCTATTTATAAGTGTACCATGAAGCTATGGAATGGTTCGAGGAATGTATTACCAGACTGCATACTGCTGTGGTGTATGTAACCAACGATCACTTGCACGTGGTACAGGCTACGGTTGCACGTCATGTGCGTTCTTGTGTTAGGATAGATGGCGGACAATTTGAACAAGTGTTGCCTTGAAACTTGCAAGGTGTAAAGTAAGCATGTTTCGTCGAATGTTAATACAAGATGTAATCTCAGTGTCGTGTTATATGCTGGTACATACATACTGCAGCTACTGTGCTTTCCAACGAGTTGAAACAGTAATACATCGTGTGTCATTGCATTTCTGCACTATAAAGACGTCCTACCCGCGTCCCTGCCCTCAAGTTCCCTCCCACCTTCCTTGTTAACGTATATGATCTATCCCTCTCGGTAATATGGATGTACATCCCTAGTGTTCCTCTGAAGCATGTCTTCGTATACGTGCTACACGGGTTGTCTACCTAACGACACCGGCATAATGCTCAGACTTCGAGTACATGTATCTCAGTAACGGTTTATCTAAGCATTTGTCTCTCTTGTTGTTCCTTATATCATTCCGATTCTTTATTCACTACGTTGGGTTGCTATGTGTGTAGAGGTACAGAAATGTGTGCGTAAGAGCACAGGCGACCCCATGTTTTCAGTGTATGGAAAAGGATGGTAATCACATTTTGTTCCATGCATATGTCGTGTCATAATGCATCAGAATTGAAACCGGATTTTCAACGTTCCATTCGTAGTGGTTGCTCATTTGTCGTCTCTTTACACGTTCATCAACACAACTGTCAACACGGGGGTGTACAACCCGAATTATTGACACTAAAGGCGTGATTTCTATTCTAATTTTTGTCTTGATTTAAATGTTTGATATATATATATATATATATATATATATATATATATATATATACGGCTGATAAGCTAAGCAGCACACCACGCGAATCCTGGGCTCAACTTGAGACGGAAATGTTAGCGACAAAACGTTGTGACGCCATTAAGCCCAATAGAGCCCTAGAGTTGACTGCCAGACCAACCACCAAGTAGCTCCAACAGGTAGTCAAGAATTGAATAGAAATTTAATTAATAATAAAGTAAGCTCAGTAATGTTCATGGCTAGACATATTTAATACGATCTAACAATACTAAGTTGAAGAGAGAATTTTTATTTCCATACATAATTTAGATCCATATCTCGCATATTTTATATGCACAGGACGCAAAACATGCAAAATACAATCGGAAAACTAAAATTTTTAATATTTCATAATCCACAATAATTATTAATAATTCAAGATTAATAAATATGCCAATATGACATCTGCAGTTTTCTCACAGGAAAAACAAGATTTTATTTTATATTTAACGCTGAAAAACAACATAGCTCTTACAAATGGCCCAGAAAATATTATCATTACTGTACATCATGAAGCCAAAATTGCTCGTACCCCGAGAAACTTAATATGATTACTAACACCTACTCTAGAAAACGCTTTACTTTAAACCTTCAATGCAGCTGGTATTACCAAATAACAATCTACTGATATATTCCGTCATACAACTCACACGGCTTCACAAATATCAACTACATTTATGATGAATGCTACGGTGCCAATTTCACTTCTATGCTCTCTAAAACAGTTAATATGGTTTGTCTTATCTTTAAAAAAACATGCATTTTAGTACTAATTCTCTATCATTTTTAACCCTGCCATGCATATTTAAATAACCCGTATAACCTAGTAAATTCAATTGGTATAAATTTATCTTATTTACTCCGTTAAGGATTATCCAAACTAGCTTATATGAAACTTAATACGCTGCACGCTCCTTTCCCCAGTCCAATTAGCACCAACTACGATCTTCTACATTTATTACCCGCTGTACTGCTTCCTTGAGGTCTTGCAGATGTCACGAGGTGGGTGGGATGTGGGCGAGGAAGTGCCAACAGTTGCTGCCAATAACTAGCCAATCCCTGGACAGCACACGAATCTGGCGATCCAAACGTCTTCACCACATCTTCATTTAGGCAAAGTTCGGGCGAGCCGACAGAGGTTCGCTACAGAATCGTTTTTCCATACTTCACAAGCCGGCGACTTCGTAGTTGCAACACGGGTATTGTCTTGTACAACACACAAGATAAGGTTCCATATCCACATCTAGGTAATCCAAGATCCTCTGTCATACTTATGCGTATTCCGTAGTGCAAAAATAAAGAAATTGCGGTGTAAATGATGTAATGCGGCACGAACAGTTAAATAGGTTTTGGCAAAAATTGTTAATAGGAGTAAGGTGAAGCGCTCGCACAGTATGGCAACATATCACGAAGAAAATTACCTTTTACACTCCACGTTCCGGTATTGTTTTAAGTATGTTACGACGAGTGAACATTTACTTGCATTGTTCTGGTTTTAAACATGCGCCCTATTGTTCATAAAAGTATTAGTAAGCTAAGAATACACACACACACACACATATATATATACACACACACATACACACTCATACTGCTTGCAAGATCAATACATGACTGTTTTGTCGTATTGAAACTTTTATACATGCGACACCGTAACAATTTGGAATACCTTCAATGTGCTAGCAGAACTTATTGTTTCGGGAATACTTATAAGAATTATACTTGACTGCAGCGATGCTAAAAGTTTAATACAACATATGTATGGCTATCAGCTAGAAAATATGCAGGACGTTCTGAAATACTTTAACAGATTTTGCAACGGGTTCCTTACACGAAAACCGTAAATAATATGCACGTAATAATACTATGTCAAAAATGTTGGCAAAATATGTAAAATATCAACACAGAAGAGGTAATAGTTTTGTACCTGCTGAACTGACATTTTGCTAAGTAATATTGACTACGAATGTGCTATAGTGAAATAAGTTATTTTATATTAACTTGGCTTTTACTGTGGGTGGTTCGTCGACATTCTGGTCTTACTGTGCGAGGTGGTATTTAATAGTAGTAAAACCCTTGTATAGTTATGTCAACTTGTATAGCCCTGTTAAACAAAGTAGAGTATATTTTGACAGTTTTGAGGACACGCACTGTTTATGCGTTGTATATGTTTACTGCAACGTCGTTAAGAGTTTATGATGTAAAAGTGTTCCTTAGTTGTACTTTTTAGTATAAAGTAATTACATTTTTTGACATGATGTTCCCTCACAATTGTCGAAATGTAATGAATTTATCTTAAATGGATCCCAAAAGGTACAAAAAACAACACTTCCAAGGATCTCCAGAAAAAAATATGTTTTCGATATTATTTACCGATTACGCGTACAATTGCAATATTTATGCGAAACAAAACAAGACGTATTATTCCAAGTGTGACTGTGTGACCAGATGATAGCTTCTAATTTCAAGTTTACTTGAATTACAGAGTGCAGATATTTATTCTGCCGAACCTCCTCGTGAGTACGTTCGTCAGTATCCACAGTCGAAGATGAGCGTAAATGATATGTTCGCACGATGCAACTGAAAAACCAATGATATATTCGAAGTTGGTACGTAAGATAAGCCACTGGCAGACGCTAAATGTACAGTACCGACCAACATCACATCCAGTGCATGATATACATAAATGATAATTTTTTAAACAGTGAGTTGGTAGCCCTAAGAATTTACACTACATCGTTTAAATTAAGTATTTAACTGACAATAGGGTTCTCGTAAGACGTTTCCTCAAATGATCTTCATCAAAACAATATCACCTCCCCTGAAAAGACAGGGTGCAAGAGCCATTTGCCCGAAGTACAAGTCCAAAGAGGCCGAAAATACCTCAAATTAAATGTGAAAGGGGTAACTATACTGAATAAAGAACATACTAGACTCTTAACTACAGACTGAAGCATCGTGAAAGCAAGAACGAGAAATGTGGATCGTAAATGAAACATAAGGTATACTTTACCATTTACTAAAGAACCAGATTACTACTTATTAAAGAACCTTACTAACATGAACATGAGCATTATAAAAATACCAAAGAAAATTACAATAGCGTAGACTGCAAAAATACTTTAGTTATGTTTCGCTAGTTTTACAAGCAATCTGTAGAATCAACAAAATACTCATACAACTAAAAACTAATAGTTACCAAGAGACCCCATTACGTACAAAAAAAGTTAAAACCGTTTTGCTAAAATGTAATATCAACATCGCCTTTATGACGTTACACAGATATGAATACTACCAGATACACGCGTGTAGAAAATTACCCGAAAGACACCCGTGTGATAGAGCCCTTACCATTCGCATTTACGAACGCGCATGGAGTGGAAAATGTAACTGCTAAGATGAGAAAACATTAAAGTGTGCTAATAACGCGGTAATAACTAAGCGTAATCAACAATTCAAAGTCTAATAAACGAGAGAAGAGAATTTAGAAGACGGCCCCGATATACAAATTATAAAAAGTTCCAAAGCGAAAAACTAAATTAAGAACAACCTATCGTCATCGGGATCCTAAGCACCCTAATAGAAATTAAACCAGACCGGATCACACGCCGTGTCCGATCGGTAGGCTCCTCCAGTAAGAAATGTTAACCCCGCCTAGCCACATACTTTCACTTGCCCTCTTTCCCAGCACACGCGCGCTTGCACGCCAAAAAACTATTGTATGCCTGAGAGGGGGAGGGGGGAAGAAGTAGATAATGGGGAAAAAAGAGAAGAACGAATTGGAAACCACTGATGACGAAAAGAAGCAAAGTGAACTCTGCCGATAAACACCACAAAAGTTCTCGCCATGTGAAATAGTTTGTTATTTTTTGGCAAGTAAATGGAAACGGTTCAAAATAAGACTGAGAATCTCAAGAATAGTTTGCATCATAGAAAAGCTGAAAAACCAGATTCTCCACTGTAATGAAGCCTTAAATTTCGAAGTTATCGTAAAGTAACAGTATTACCTAATCATTTGCCACTGTAAATGTTTAGTGAGAACAGTCACCATTTGCATAAATTTCTAGACATATATTGTGATTCTTAAATATAACAACACAACAGATCATGCAAAATCCCGGACATGGAACTAGTTACTGGATGTCTCTTGAGGTAAAAGAGAGACCTTGAACGATGAACGAGAGAGCAGGGACAAGAAAATATTAACATATGACAGTTTTATTTTCATGGATTGGTTTACTTTATGATGGCTGTAAGTGTTTGTACTAGCGGTCGCAACGCACGCTCTCTTGTTTTGGAAGAAACTTTGTATGTGTTTATATATATATACACACACATCGTTCTTTACTACTTCGATGTAAGTTTCGACTTACGATTGAAAATGTTTGGGGAACGGGAGAAGTGAATCGGGTTAAATGACGTTTATTAAGATTACTGGAGTTAAAGTCATTAGACTAAAACAAGAAACTTAAATTATTTCTGTATGTGTGATGATGGAAGTGTTTTAGAACACGCTTGATCCTCCTGCCACTGGGAAACTAGACTCCGTGGAGCGGAACGTAGCTAAATACTAACTGCCGGTGTGGCATCGCGGAGACAAGAGAGTGCCAGCTCTATTGTTTTGTTTGTTTCCTGTCACACACGTTCACGCCGTCTGAACAGCTGTAACATGCCACGACGTGGAGCATGCGTGCTTTCTGTTGCTTTCTGGAAACTGTCACAAACTTATTCAATTATAAAAACAATGACGTAAGTTTTCGCGAAATACACCTTTACAATGACTGTAACTTACTACGTTACACGGCGAAATTTTGTGGTAATACAGTACGGGGAGAATAATAAAAGGTTAAGTGGAATATTATCTACAATACCCCATTGCAGTGCTATGTCATTTCAGAAAACCAAAAGTGAAACATGGGAAACAGAGGAGGGAAGAAACCGAGTTGGCTGTAGTCAAAAAAGACACAAATAAAACCTTCAAAATTCCTAAGAACGAATAGTGAAAAATCACAGAAAATACAAATAAACACTAAGTAGTTGTCGATACAAATAACTTAGCCAAAAACAGATAAAGTAATATTTTTTATGGCTTGGTCATTTTATATTTTAGCTGTTACTTTTAATTTTTGTATTTTGTGTGATTTGACACAATTCCTTCCTGAAATGTGTTGGCTACAGCCAATTCGGTTTGTTTTTCTATAGTTTTTCTTGTTTCACTCTTAGTTTTCAGAGACGTCGTAATGGCGTATGATCATAATATTTCACAGAATTATATAAACCCCAGCAAGACTATTTCAAAGACATAAGTTATGAAAGAGAGATTTTGGTCACCGCTGGTGAGGAGTGACATGAAGTCATAACGGTGAGTATGGAGCAGCGTCGGAATGAAAGGGTGGGGTCAGCGGGAGATCCCCGAGAAAACCTGTCAACCAACAGCATCGTCTGGCACGATTCCCACAAGCCAAAATCCGGGGACCGGTCCCATCCAGGAATCGAACCCTTGGTGGGTGGCCAATGGTTTGAACTGTTGCCATCACGGTCCCCGACATTAATTATCAAAGGATTAAACTAAAACTTATACAGTATGTAGTTAACGCCAGGCAGTTTATGAAGTTTTCAGAGAAACCGAGTTTCGCGCGTCATATTGTACCACCAGGCTTGGCTTTAAGCAGATGAGCGTATGTGTAGACTTGCGTGACTGAACAGCAGTTGACGTGGCACGCTGAGAGCTACAGTGTTGCAGTGTCAGATGTTCGTGCAGTCGTGACGTATACCGGTGACTGGCATTATATAGGCGTAGTGGCAAATTAAATGACAATGTATCTGAAGAGTACCCAGGTGGGTGAAGTCCAACCCGCTAAAAGTCCATGAATGCACTCAAATAACATGGCCTCTAAATATTGAGTAACTGATTAGTAGCGATGAAACGATACTTTTTCGGCAGCAAAGTTAATTTCTGATGAACGGCTACGGATAGCGTTAATATTTAATAAATGCTCAATCCTGTGGATATTGGGTACCACGTAACACAATACATTGTGGCAGTGAGTAGACAGCTCTACAGGTGTTGCTGGTTACATTGTGTGTGTAACAAAGAACAGTATTAATTTGAACATTGAAACGGTCATGTGTTTTCAAAAATGACTGGATTGCCATCATCTTGACGCGTACTGCACGATATATATATATATATATATATATATATATATATATATATATATATATATATATATATATATATATATATATATGTAAGGTCGGTTGAAGTACATGTTTTTATTATATATTTCTTTGTTTATTTTCATTCAAATAAAGTTAAAAAATTGTAGAGAAGGAGTTGAAGTTGGAATGATAGTCCATTAAATAGTTGTTTCGTTTCTGATTGCTGCTAAAAACCTTGCTACGATATTTTCATTGTCAATATGTAACAACGTATTAATTAAAATAATAATAGAATCTCACAGAAAGTTTTATGATACGCACTTCAAAATAATTTTACTCACATCCACTTAGTAACAATGGAAATGTAATTATCCCTCGTGGAGATGTTTTCTGAGTAATAAATATCAACCTGCCATTATTTTCGTATTTTTTTTTTTTTTTTTAGAAATGCTTAGATATTAATATAATGTAAGAAATTTAAATAATAGGGTCTATAATATGGTATCAGAATTATTTGTGCATGTCTTAAGTCTGTAATTCTGTAGGTGAGTAATTATTACTGTGGGTAAGTACAGGTAACCAGTGGAGAGGCGTGTATTGTTCGAAAGCTTGCTGTGCCTAGCAATGACTACACACAAACGTGGGTTGTGTCCGGGACCATCATACTGGCAGGGGACGGTTAACTTTCCAAGAAACGAAGAGTGAATTTTAAGGCAATACATCTAAGCCTCCCCAACGAACATTCATTAGTTGTGCTAAGCCAGTGAAATAAGGCAACGTCACAGACTACATAGTAATACAAACGTGAAATGGCGTGGTGACTGACTGGATAAGGGCGAACTTCGCCGCTTATTGGCTGAAATAGGGTATTGATAATATCCCTGTGACAGTTAGATACCTGAATGTTACGGAAAGTTTCCTATTGGTCTGGCTACTGGCTAGCAGGGAAGCCGCCTTACCCTGATTGGCTGTAGTTGGCCAACGAAGCCATTTTGCTGGCATGTGTGACTGAGCTCATCGTCCTTCGGCTAATTCATCTCTGTATTCCTAAATATTCTGTGACAACGTGGTCTATGTGTATAGTCTGATTCTAATATAACTTGCCTTTGAACACGACCACACTTCGCCGCTGTAGTTTTGAGTGTGAAGTGCTATTATATTGAATTAGTGTAAATTTATTGGATGAACATGTAATGAGTAATGTATATTTATCAGTTGTAAGGAATTGAGCCTAGTTATAATATAATGACCCGCTTGCAGGCCTAAGCCTTGTTGGCAGGTGTTTAAGGTCGAGGGCGTCTGGTGTGGTAACGTGTCTCCAGTCTGCTTGCAGAAGGCTGCGACGCCGAGAACTACCACAAGAACAAGGCGAAGCGAGTGAGGACGACGTTCACGGAGGAACAACTGCAGGTGCTGCAGGCCAACTTCCAGCTGGACTCGAACCCGGACGGCCAGGACCTGGAGCGTATCGCGCAGATCACAGGACTCAGCAAGCGTGTCACACAAGTATGGTTTCAGAACTCTCGCGCTCGCCAGAAGAAACACCTACATACTGGGAAGATGAAGACGCAGAGTGAGTTTCCTATACCTGCCTTGGTCCTTACCAAAGCCTCCATGGCGCAGTTTAAATATCACACACACACACACACGCTCATATCAACTTTGTTCAGTCACGCAGTGATAAGTCCGGGTGAATTAAAAAACGCAAGCACGCATGAACACAAAATGCTAAACTAGATCTCACACAATCTATAATTGCCGTTCCATATAAACAGAATAAACGCAATCGCACAAAACCGTAATGCTAAACTTGATATACATTAGACTTTCCGCATTTTTGTTGTTAACATTTTCGCTTTGTGTAAAATTACAGCACTTGTTTTGAATACACAGTTAGCTATGTGTATACGAGACGCTACTGTCTATTTTTTTACCGTACTTCTGTAGTTTGTGTGCAGACATATGATATTTTATTTTATAACTAATCGTGGTAGTAACTTTGACATACCAGCATCAGATCACCAGCAGAATTATATTTTTTTTTGCGTGCGTTGTGTTTACCAACATAGCATTCTTGCGTTGTTGTTTTTATATACCCGGCTTAAATGTTTACTTAAGCGTGCCTAGTACACTCTTGTGGCATATTTTGGTACTCATCAAGTTCTTTATGACAACGTTAAAGTTTACTGTACACAAAACTACTTAACTTTGTTAAAGTTCAAAGTCAACATCAAAATGTTCTTAACGCAGTTTGAGAACTGTGCTCGAGGTTAACTTGCGCGACGTAATTTCGTGTGTTTACTTTTATTTGTTTTATAAAATGTGTAAATAGAGTGCTTTGAAAAATATCACTGTTATAAATTTTAAACCATTTTTAAAAATTACATTTGAATGGAAATTTGTACTGCATATGGGACAATGTCAGAAAATACATTATTTTAGATTTAGCAAATAACGATCGTTGTAAAGCGAAAATAAATAAGTAATATCGCTTTAATGAAAATACAAGTGAATAATAATCTAGTTTAACTGCAGTAGTTTACATAAGCATCTCACTGTCGCTACAAGATTTTCTGTAACTGAGTAGCTAGGCCTACTGATTTGTGCGTGTTAAATTCTCTGTGCTAAAATGTATAGCTATTCCTAGTATGTACAGATGAAAATGATGAAAATTGTTTCGTACTCTGCAGACAAACTTACACTCTCAAAGATATTATAAACTACTGCTATCAACATTTAGTGTTAAATTTCACGCATTTTTTTCACAATTTGTAACATCACTTGTACGATGTACTCGCACTTACAAATGTCAATAAACATGTACTGAACAGATAACAATATCTTATAATTCCTTAAGATGATTTCGTCACTTTGAAAGTTGCTGAAATCATGCTATCTGACACATGTCTCTTAAATTTACTACATTGGTCGCACAACGTTTGTATATGAAGAATATTGATATGTGTTACCAGCATTGTTGAATATCTTTCTGGTAAGTAACGTGAAGTTTGTAAGTTTTCCAGCCGAATTTTGATTATTCAATTGTTTACGCATCATTTTACAGTCGTACATACAGGGATACGACCACGCACGATAATATCAGACGAAAGTAAACATTGAACACCGTCACTTCATCCCACTTGAGTTTATCCACTCTGGTAACAATTACTTTCCTGCTACCGACCAGTGACAGAATGGCATTATCTACTGCACCAGTTAGTTTCCAATTATTTTCAAGTAAATACCAAACCAATCGATAGCTTATCCATGTTTTTTTTAAGTACATTTTATTTTTACGCAACAAAATTAAAATGTTTGGTAACAAGTTACGGTAATATTTGTTATTTTAATTTACCCAGATACCATATTACACAGATATCTGTGAACTCGAGCAGATATCAGATGATCATTAGCTGCTAGAAGATACAGTGTAGCAACATGGTTGTTTCTGATATGTTACTTCTTTATCACTTTTTTATTGCTACAGTTATTTGGGTGCTATTTTTAAGTAATTTCACTTCGTAGGGTTCTAAATCAATTCTGTAGTGGTTTCATTTGTTTTGGAATTTATTTGACGCTCTAATTTTTGAAGTGATGGAATTACTATGTATTGTTTACGTCTGTCTTTTTTGCGGTTGCACAAGTAGTTCGCACAATTTTTGCGTTGGTTTTTATCGCTTCCATTCATACTTTTAAATATAAGCTTTGTGCTTTATTCGTAGCTTTCAGCATTATTTAAGTTATTTGTATTGTTACAAAATAAGTTTTTTAGATTTTCTACTTGGCACGTCAATTCAAAGTTATCAACCAGCAGTGGAGAAAAGCCTATAAATACAATTCGTTAATTATTTGTTATGGTCTCAGAGTCCCTGTGATGTGTCGTCAGTATCGAACATATTTGGAGCCAAATTACACCAAGTACAAAAGTCCAGATAACTGACTTCTAACTTATCTTTGTTAGCGACAAGCACAGAACTGATCTAAGGTTTACGAGAAATGAATTCGTAGAACGTTGTTCTGTACTAGAAGGTTTTTTTTAGATAACGTCTGTCTAATGGAACACTAGACTTACGCCGCTTTTGCCTCAGAGCCGTGGTTCACACAAAGTGCGCGTCTTGGCGCGGTAAGGCCGTAATTTGTCCCCGCTTCTTGTCAGCGAGTTGGTCCTTTGTGTTTTCCTCCCAGACAGTTTGTCCTGGTGCTAGCGCCGTCGCAAATTGAGCGGAAACTGCAGAACCAACTTGTAATATCCCCCCTCAAGACTACTCCTCCACCTGCCTTCTCATTGTGTCCGCACAATGGCCGATATAATTGACGACACGGGTAGACTCAATCTACGGGAAACACTAACGACACATCAGTGGCGCTACTGTCGCATATCTGGGCGAAAACCTCTCCACAATTATCACGTCTACGCATTTGTCGAACTAGATATCATTGCGAACACGGATCTTCTGCGCTCAGTCAACTGAAATATTTGTTTATTCACTTACAATAAAGTATCAGATTGACGTGTATTGTTCAGTCACACACTACACAGTTATGTGAGCCTGTGGTGCATGGTTCAGTCACACACTACACAGTTATGTGAGTCAGTGGTGCATGATTAAGTCACATACTACACAGTTTTATTAGTCTGTGGTGCATGGTTCAGTCACATAATACACAGTTATGTAAGACTGAGGTGCATTGTTCAGTCACATTTTACACAGTTATATTAGTCTGCTGTGCATGGTGCTGTCACATAAAACACAGTTATATGAGTCAGTGGTGCATGATTAAGTCACATACTACACAGTTTTATTAGTCTGTGGTGCATGGTTCAGTCACATAATACACAGTTATGTAAGACTGAGGTGCATTGTTCAGTCACATTTTACACAGTTATATTAGTCTGCTGTGCATGGTGCTGTCACATAAAACACAGTTATATGAGTCAGTGGTGCATGGTTCAGTCACATATAACACAGTTATATGAGACTGCAGTGCATGGTTCAGTAACAAAATACACAGTTATATGAGTATGCGGTGCATGGATCAGTCACATTTGAACACAGTATTATAGGTCTACGGTGCATTGTTCAGTCACATACTACATAGTTTTATGAGTCTTTGGTGCATGGTTCAGTCACATACTACACAGTTATATGAGTCTGCGGTGCATGGATCAGTCACATACTACATATTTATATGAGGCAGCGGTGCATGGTTCAGTCCCGTACTATACAGTTATGTGAGTCTGTGGTGAATGGTTCAGTCACATACTATACAGTTTTAGGAGTATGTGGTGTATTAATCAGTCATATACTACACAGTAATATGAGTCTGCGGTGCATGGATCAGTCACATACTACACAGATATATGAGCCTGTGGTGCATTGTTCAGTCACATACTACTCAGTTATATGAGTCTGTGGTGCATTGTTCGGTCACATATTACACAGTTGTATGAGTCCGAGGTGCATGGTTAAGTCACATACTACACAGTTGTTTTAGTCTGTGGTGCATGGATCAGTCACGTAATACACAGGTATGTGAGACTGTGGTGCATTGTTCAGTCACATACTACAAAGATAAATTATTCTGTGGTGCATGGATTGGTCACATACTACACAGTTTTATGAGTCTGCGGTGCATGGTTCAGTCACATACTACACATTTATATGAGTCTGAGGTGCATTGTTCAGTCACATACTACACAGTTATATGAGTCTGTTGTGCATGGATCTGTAACATACTACACAGTTATATGCGGTTGTGGTGCATTGTTTAGTCACATACTACTCAGATATATTAGTCTGTGGCGCATGGTTCAGTCACATACTACACAGTTATATGAGTCTGTGGTGCATTGTTCAGTTACATACTACACAGTTATATTAGTCTGTGGTGCATGGTTCAGTCCTATACTACCCAGTTATATGAGTCTGTGGTGCATGGCTCTGACACATACTACACAGATATATGAGTCAGGGGTGCATGGTTCAGTCACATACTAAACAGTTTTATAAGTCTGTGGTGCATTGTTCTGTCACATACTACGCATACATATGAGTCAGTTCTGCACGGTTCAGTCACATACAACACAGTTATATGAGTCTGTGGTGCATTGTTCTGTCACATTCTACACAGTAATATGAGTATGTTATACATGGAACAGTCACATAATTACACAGTTATATGAGACTGTGGTGCATGGATCAGTCACATACTACACAGTTATATGAGTCTGTGGTGCATGGTATAGTCACATATTACACAGATATATGAGTCTGCGGTGCACGGTTCATTCACATACTACACAGTTATATGAAGCGGTGGTGCAGTGTTCTGTCACATAATACACAGTTAAATAAGTCTGTGGTGAATGGTTCTGTCACATACTACACAGTTATATGAGTCTGTAGTACATGTTTCTGTCATATACTACACTGTTATGTAAGTCTGAGGTGCATGACTCAGTCTCATACTCCACAGTTATATAAGTCTATGGTCCATGGATCAGTACATACTACACATTTACATGAGTCTATAGTGCATGAATCAGTCACATAATACACAGTTATGTAAGTATGTGGTGCATTGTTTAGTCACATACAACTCAGTTATAAAAGTCTGTTGTACATTGTTCAATCACATAATACACAGATATATTATTCTGCGGTGCATGGTTCAGCCACATAGTACACAATTATATGAGTCTGTGGTGCATGGTTCTGACACATACTACACAGATATATGAGTCAGTGGTGCATGGTTTAGTCACATACTACAAAGTTATATGAGTCTGTGGGGCATGCATCTGTTACATATTATAAAGTTATGCGAGTCTGTGGTGCTTGGAACAGTCACATACTACACACTAATATGAGTATGTGGTGTATTAATCAGTCATAAACTAAACAGTTTTATGAGTCTGTGAGGAATGAATCAGTCACATTCTACACACTAATTTGAGTCTGTGGTGCATGGTTCACTCAAATACTACACAGTTATATGAGTATGTTGTGCATGGATCAGTTACAAACTACAAATTTTTTATGAGTCTGCGGTGCATAATTTAGTCACATTTTACACAGTTATGTGAGTCTGTCGTGCATAGTTCAGTCACATACTACACATTTATATGAGTATGTATGTGCATGATTTAGTCACATACTACACAGACATATGAGTCTGTGGCGTATAGTTCTGTCACATAATAAACAGTTATATGAGTCTGTAGTGCACTGTTCATTCAAATTCTACACAGTTATATGAGTCTGCGGTGTATGGTTCAGTCACATACTTCAAAGTTATATGTGTATGTGGTGCATTGTTCAGTCACATACTATACAGTTATATGAGTCGGTAATGCATGTTTCTGTCACATACAACACAGTTTTATGAGCCTAGGGAGCATGGATCAGTAACATACTTCAAAGTTATATGTGTCTGTGGTGCATGATTCTGTAACATACTATACAGTTATATGAGTCAGTGGTGTATGAATCAATTATATATTACACAGTAATATGAGTCTGTGGTTCATGGTTCTGTTACATACTGCACAGTTGTATGAATGCGGTGCATTTTTCAGTTACATAATACAGTTTTGCATGTCTGTGGTGCATGGTTCAGTCACATTCTACAACGTTGTATGAGTCTGTGGTGCATTGTTCAGTCACATACTACACAGTTATAAGAGTATGTGGTGCATGGTTCAGTCATATACAACATAGTTATATAAGTCTGTAGTGAATGATTCAATCACATATACTTCCGTTATATGAGTCTGCAGTGCATGGAACAGTCACATACTACACATTTATATGAGTCTGTGGTGCTTTGTTTAGTCAAATATTATACAGTTATTAGTCTATGTAACATGGTTCAGTCACATACTACACAATAATATGTGTCTGCGGTGCATGGTTCAGTCCCATACCACACAGTTATATGAGTCTGTGGTGAATGGATTAGAAATATACGACACTTTTATATGATCTGTGGTGCATGGTTCAGTCACATACTACACAGTTATATGAGTCTGTGGTGAATGGATCAGAAATATACTACACTGTTATATGATCTGTGGTGCATGGTTCAGTCAAGTACTACACAGTTATATGTGTCTGTGGTGCATGGATCTGTCACATACTGTACAGATTTATAAGTCTGTGGTTCATGGAACAGTCACATACTACACAGTTATATGAGTCTGTGGTGCACGGCCCGTCACATACTACACATTTGAATGATGCTGTGATGGATTGTTCAGTCACATACTACACAGTAATATTATTCTGTGGTGCTTGGTTAAGTCACATACTATACAGTCGTATGAGACTGTGGTGCATGATTCAGTCACATACTTCGCAGTTATATGAGTCTGTGGTGTTTGGTTCAGTCACATAGTACACAGTTATGTGAGTCTGCGGTGCATTGATCAGTCACATGCCACAGTGTCGTATGAGACTGTGGTTCATGGTACAGTCACGAACTACACAGTTGTATGAGTTTGTGGTGCATTGATCAGTAACATACTACACATTTGTATTAGTCGTTCGTTCATGGTTCAGTCACATAATACACACTTATATGAGTCTGTGATGCATGGTTCAGTCACATAATACACAGTTAACTGAGTCTGTGGTGCAGTGTTGAGTCACATAAAACACAGTTGTATGAGTTTGTGGTGCATGGTTCAATCACATACTACACAGTTGTGTGAGTCTGCGTAGCATAGATCATTCACATACTACAAAGTTGTATGAGTCTGTTGTAAATGATCCAGTCACCTACTATACAGTTATATGAGTCTGTGTTGCATGGCCCGTCACATACTACACAGTTGAATGAGGATGTGGTGCATTGTTCAGTCAGATACTATACAGTTATAAGAGTCTGTGGTGCATGGTTCAGTCAGAAAATACACACCTATATGAGCCTGCAGTGCATGGAACAGTCACATATTATGAAGTTCTCTGAGTCTGTGGTAAATGTCTTAGTCACATACTACACAGTTATATGAGTCTGCGGTGCATGAATCAGTCACATACTACAATGTTGTATGAGTCTGTGATGCATGCTTCAGTCACGAATTACACAGTTGTATGAGTCTGTGGTGCATTGTTCAGTCACATACTACACAATTGTATGAGTCTTTTCTGCACGGTTCATTCGCATACTACACATTAATATGAGTCTGTGGTGCATTGTTCAGTCACATACTACACAGTTGTATGTGTCTGTGGTGCATAGTTCAGTCACATACTACACAGATGTATGAGTCTCTGGTGCTTGGTTCAGTCACATACTACACATGTGTGTGAGTCAGTTGGGCATTGTTCAGGCACATACTATATAGTTATATGAGTCTGTGGAGCATGGTTCAGTCTTATAATACACAGTTATATGAGTCTATGGTGCATGGCCCGTCACATACTACACAGTTTTATGAGATTGTGGTGCGTGTTTAAGTCACATAATATAGTGTTATGAGTCTGTTGTACATGGTTCTGTCACATACTACACAGTTATATGTGTCTGTGGTGCATGGTTCAGTCACATAATACGCAATTATATGAGTCTGTCGTGAATGATTAAGTCACATACTACAAGGTAATGTCAGTCTGCGTTGCATGGTTCAGTCACATACTATACAGTTATAAGAGTCTGTGGTGCATGGTGCAGTCACATACTATGCAGTTAAATGAGTCTGTGGTGCATGTTTCAGTCACATACTTTACAGTGATATGAGTCTGTGGTGCATGGTTAAGTCACATACTACACAGTTATGGGAGTTTGTCGTGAATGTTTCTGTCACATACTTCACAGTTTTATGAGTTTGTGCTGCATGTTACAGTTACATACTGCTCAGTTATATGAGTAGGTGGTGCATGGTTCAGTCGCATACTACACATTTATATGAGTCTGTGGTGCATGGATCAGTCAATACTAATCAGTTATATGCGTCTGTGGTGCATGGTTCAGTCACATACTACACAGTTATATGAGTCTGTGTTAAATATTTCTGTCACATACTACACAGTTATATGAGTCTGCGGGCATGGATCAGTCTCATACTTCACTGTTGTATAAGTCTCAGGTGCATAGTTCAGTCACGAACTACACAGTTGTATGAGTCTGTTGTGCATTGTAAATTCACATACTACACAATTGTATGAGTCTGTGGTGCTTGGTTCAGTCTCATACTACAAATTTATATCAGTCTGTGGTGCAAGGTTTGGTCACTTACAACAAAGTTATATGAGTCTGTGGTGCATGTTTTATTCACATACTACACAGTTATATGAGTCTTTGGTATATAGTTCAGACACATAATACACTTTAAAATGAGTCTATGGTGCATGGTTCAGTCACATTCTACACAGTTGAATGAGTATGTGGTGCATTGTTCAGTCACATAATACACAGTTGTATGAGTCTGTGGTACATGGTTCAGTCACGTAATACACAGTTGTGTGATTCTGTAGTTAAGTGTTCAGTCACTTACTATACAGTTATTAGAGTCTGTGGTGCAGTGTTCAGTCACATATTACACAGATATATGAGTCTGTGATGCATGGTTCAGTCACATCCAACACAAATGTGTGAGACTGCGGTGCATGGATCTGTCACATACTACACAGTTATATGAGTTTGTGGTGCATAGTACAGTCACATACTACACAGTTATATGAGTCTGCGGTGCATGGTTCAGTCACATACTACACAGTTTTATAATTATGTGGTGCATGGTTCAGTCCCATAATACAAAGTTGTGTGGGTTTGCGGTACACATATCAATCACATACTACACAGTTATATGAGTCTGTGGTGCATAGTACAGTAAGAGACTACACAGTTTTATGAGTCTGCGGTGCATGGTTCAGTCACATACTACACTGTTATATAAGTCTGTGGTGCATGGATCACTCATATACTACATAGTTATATGAGTCGATGGTGCATGATTCAGTCACATACTACACAATTATATTAGTCTGTGGTGAATGATTCAGTCACAAATTACACAGATATGTGAGTGCGGTGCATGGTTCAGTCTAATACTATACAGTTATATGAGTCTGCGTTGCATTGTTCAGTCACATTTTACACAGTTATATAATTCCACAGTGCATAGTTCAGTCACATTCTACATAGTCATATGAGTCTGCGGTGCATGGTTCAGTTACATACTACATTGATATATGAGTCTGCGTTGCATGGCTCAGTCACATACTACACAGTTACATGAGTCTGCAGTGATTGGTTCAGTCACATATAACACAGTTAAATGAGCTTGCGATGCATTTTTCAGTCACATAGTACATAGTTATACGAGTCTGAGGTGCATGGCTCGGTACCAAACTACACAATTATATGAGTCTGTGTTGCATGTATAAGTCACATACAACACAGTTATATGAATCTGCGGTGAATGGTTCTGTAACACACTACACAGTTGTATGAGTTCGTGGTTCATGGATTAGTCACAGACTACACAGTTATATCAGTCTGTGGTGCATGGTTCAGTAACATACTACACAGTTATATTAGTCTGTGGTGCATGGTTCAGTCACACACTACACAGTTGTACAAGACTGTGGTGTATTGTTCATTCACATAATACACAGTTGTATGAATCTATGGTGCATGGTTCAGTCAAACACCTCAACATTTGTATGATTCAGTAGTGCATGGTTTAGTCACAAACTACACAGTTATATTAGTCTGTGGTGCATTGTACAGTCACATAATAGACAGTTATATGAGTCTGCGGTGAATAGTTCAGACACATACTACACAGAGATATGAGTCTGTGGTGCATAGATCAGTCACATTTTTCAAAGTTATATGAGTCTGTGGTGCATGGTTCTGTTTAATACTGCACAGTTGTATGAATGCGGTGCATGTTTCAGTCACATAATACAGTTTCGTATGTCTATGGTGCATGGTTCAGTCACATTCTACAACGTTGTATGAGTCTGTGGTGCATGGTTCAGTCACATACTACACAGTTATATGAGTCTGTAGTGATTGTTTCATTCACATACTCTTCCATTATATGAGTCTGCAGTGCATGGATCTGTCACATACTACACATTTATATGAGTCTGTGGTGCTTTGTTTAGTCAAATACTATACACTTATAGAGTCTGTGTAACATGGTTAAGTCACATACTACACAGAAATATGTGTCTGCGGTGCATGGATCAGTCACATTCTACACAATTATATGAGTCTGTGGTGCATGGTTCAGTCTCATACTACACAGTTATATGAGACTGTGGTGAATCGATCAGAAATATACTACGCTTTTATATGATCTGTGGTTCATGGTTCAGTACATACTACACAGTTATATGAGTCTGTGGTGAATGGATCAGAAATATACTACACTGTTATATGATCTGTGGTGCATGGTTCAGTCACGTACTACACAGTTATATGTGTCTGTGGTGCATGGATCTGTCACATACCCTACAGTTTTATGAGACTGTGGTTCATGGATCAGTCAAATACTACACTGTTATATGAGTCTGTGGTGCACGGACCGTCACATACTACACATTTGAATGATGCTGTGATGCATTGTTTAGTCACATACTACACAGTTATATGATTCTGTGGTGCATGGTTAAGTCACATACTATATAGTCATATGAGTCTGTGGTGCATGATTCAGTCTCATACTACACAGTTATATAAGTCTGTGGTACATGGTTAAGTCCCATACTACACAGTTGTGTGAGTGTGCGGTACAAAAATCAGACACATACTACACAGTTATGTGAGTCTGTGGTGCATAGTACAGTAACATACTAGACAGTTTTATGAGTCTGCGGTGCATGGTTCAGTCACATACTACACAGTTATATAGGTCTGTGGTGCATGGATAACTCATATTCTACACAGTTATATGAGTCGGTAGTGCATGGTTCATTCACATATTACGCAATTATATGAGTCTGTGGTGAATGATTAAGTCACAAATTACACAGATATGTGAGTGCGGTTCATGGTTCAGTCACATACTATAAAGTTATATGAGTCTGCGTTGCATGGTTCAGTCACATTTTACACATTTATATAAGTCCACAGTGCATAGTTCAGTCACATACTACATAGTTATATGAGTCTGCGGTGCATGGTTCAGTTACATACTACATAGATATATGAGTCTGTGTTGCGTGGATCAGTCACATACTACACAGTTATATGAGTCTGCGGTGCATGGTTCAGTCACATAAAACACAGTTAAATGAGCCTGCGATGCATTGTTCAGTCAAAGTACACAGTTATAACAGTCTGTGTTGCATGGCTCGGTACCAAACTACACAGTTATATGAGTCTGTATTGCATGTTTCAGTCACATGCAACACAGTTATATGAATCTGCGGTGCATGGTTCAGTAACATACTCCACAGTTTATGAGTCTGTTGTGAATTTTTCAGTCACATTATACACAGTTATGTGAGATGTTATGCATTGATCAGTCACATAACACAGTTATATAAGTCTCTGGTGCATAGAACAGTCACAAAATACACAGTTATATGAGTCTGTGGTGCAGTGTTCGGTCACATAATACAAAGTTATAAGAATCTGTGGTGCATTGTTCTGAAACATACTATACAGCTATATGAGTCTGTGCTGCATGGTTCAGTCACAAACTATACAGTTATATTAGTCTGTGGTGCATGGTTCAGTCACACACTACACAGTTGTACAAGACTGTGGTGCATTGTTCATTCACATAATACACAGTTGTATGAATCTATGGTGCATGGTTCAGTCAAACACCTCAACAGTTGTATGATTCAGTAGTGCATGGTTCAGTCACATACTACACAGTTATATAAGTCTATGGTGCATGGTTCAGTCCCATAATACACAGTTGTGTAAGTCTGCAGTGCATGGATCATTCACATACTACATATTTGTATGAGTATGTGGTGCATAGTACAGTCACATACTACACAGTTATATGTCTCTGCTGTGAATAGTTCCGTCACATACTACACAGTTATGGAAGTGCAGTGAATGTCACTAAATATACAGTTATATGATTCTGTGGTGCATGGTCAAGTCACATACTTCACAGTTATATCAGTCTGTGGTGCATGTTTCTGTCACATACAACACAGTAGTATGAGTTTGTGCTGCATTTTTCAGTTACAAACTTCACATTAATATAAGTCGGTGGTGCATGGTTCAGTCAAGTTCTACGAAGTTGTATGAGTCTGTGATGCATTGTTCAGTCACATACTACACATTTGTTAGAGTCTGTGTTGTATAGTTCAGTCACATAATACACATTTATATGAGTCTCTGATACATGGTTCAGTCACATATCACCAAGTTATATGAGTCTGTGTTGCATGTTTCAATCACATACTACACAGTTGTATGAGTCTGTGGTGCATGGTTCAGTCTCATACTACACAGATATATGAGTCTGTGGTGCATGGCTTTGTCACATACAACACAGTTATATGAGTCTGTGGTGCATGGAACAGTCACACATTACACAGTTATATGAGTCTGCGCTGCATTGTTCAGTCACATACTACACAGTTATATGAGCCTGTGATTCATGGATCAGTCACATTATACACAGTTATATGAGTCTTCGGTGCATGGTTCAGTCACATACTACACAGATATATGAGTCTGCGGTGCATAGTTAGTCACAAACTACACAGATATACGAGTCTATTGTTCATGGATTAGTGACATAATACACAGTTATATGAGTCTGCGGTGCATGGTTCTGTCACGTACTACACATTCATGTGTGTCGCGGTGCATGGTTCAGTCAGATACTACACAGTTATATTAGTCTGTAGAGCATTGTTCAGTCACATCCTATGCTATTATATGTGTCTGTGGTGAATGATTCAGCCACATACTACACAGTAATGTGAGTCTGCGGTAAATGGTTAAGTCACATACTACACAGATATATGAGTTTGTGGTGCATGTTTATGTTACATACTACACAGTTTTGTGAGTTTGTGCTGCATGTTTCAGTCACATACTGTACAGTTATATGAAACGGTGGTGCATGGATCAGTCAATACTAATCAGAAATGTGAGTCTGTGGTGCATGGTTCAATGATATACTACACAGTTTAATGAGTCTGTGGTGCATTGTTCAGTCACTTACTACGCAGTTATATGAGTTTGTAGTAAATATATCAGTCACATACTACACAGTTATATGTGTCTGCGGTGCATGGATCAATCACATACTACACTGTTGTATGAGTCTCAGGTGCATGGTTCAGTCACCAACTGCACAGTTGTATGAGTCTGTGGTGCATTGAAGTGTCACATACTACACAGTTGTATGAGTCTGTGGTGCATGGTTCAGTCACATATAACACATATATTTATATGAGCCTGTGGTGCATGGTTCATTCACATTCCGCAATATTATATGAGTCTGTGGTGCATGTTTCAGTTACATACTACATAGTTTTATGGGATTGTAGTGCAGGATTCAGACACATACAACACAGTTATATGCGTCTGTGGTGCATGGTTCACGTCTCATAATACACAGATATATGAGTCTGTGGTGCATGGTTTAGTCACATACAACACATTAATATGAGTATGTGGTGCATTGTTCTGACACATATTACACAGTTGTATAAGTCTGCGGTGCATTGTTCAGTCACATATTACACAGTTATATGAGCCTGTGGTGCATGGTGCAGTCACATACTACACTGTTGTGTGAATCTGTAGTGTATTGTTCAGTCACATATTACACAGTTTTAAGAACCTGTGGTGCATTGTTCAGTCACATACTACACTGTTGTGTGAGTCTATTGTTTATTGTTTAGTCACATACTACACAGTTGTATGAGTTTGTGGTGCATGGTTCAGTCACATACTACACTCTTGTGTGAGTCTCCGGTGTTTGGATCACTCACATACTACACAGTTATGAGTCTGTGGTGCTTAGTATAGTCACATACTACACAGTTATATGAATCTGTGGTACTTAGAACAGTCACATACTACACAGTTATATGTGTCTGCTTTGCATGGTTTAGTCACATACAACACAGTTACATAAGACTGTGGTGCATTGATCACTCATTTAAACCACAGTTATATGAGTCTGTAGTGCATGGGTCTTTCACATAATTCACAGTTATATGATTCTGTGGTGATTGATTTAGTCACATACTATACAGTTATATGAGTCTGTGGTGCATGAATCTGTCACATTCTTCACAGATATATGAGTCTGTGGTGCAGAGGAATGTCACATACTACACAGTTATATGAGTCTGTGGTGCCGGGATCAGTCACATACTTAACAGATATATGAGTCTGTGGTGCATGGATCAGTCACATACAACACAGTTATATGTATTTGTGGTACATAGTTCAATCACATACTACACTGTTACATGGGACTTCGGTGCATGGTACCATCACATACTACACAGTTATATGATACTGTGGTGAATGATTCAATCATATACTAAACAGATATAGGAGTAAACGGTGCATGGTTTTTTCACATACTACACAGTTGTATGAGTCTGCGGTGCATGGAACTGTCACATAATACACATTAATATGTCTCTGTGGTGCATGGTTCAGTCACATATTACACAGTGTTATGAATCTGTGGTGCATCGTTCAGTCAAACACTACACAGTTATATGAGTCTGTGGTGAATGATTCAGTCACGTACTACATAGTTATATGAGTCTGTGGTGTATGGATCGGTCACATACTACAAAGTTATAAGCGTCTGTGTTGCATTGTTCAGTTACACTACAAGTTATATGTGTCTGTGGTGCTTGTTTCAGTCACATACTACACAGTTATATGAGTCTAGGGTGCATGGTTCGGTCACATTCTACACAGTTATATGTGTCTGTGGTGTATGATTCTGTAACATACTATTCAGTTATATGAGCCTGTGGTGAATGAATCAGTTACATATTACTCAGTTTTATGAGTCTGTGGTGCATGGTTCTGTCACTTACTGCTCAGTAGTATGAATGAAGTGCATGTTTCAGTCACATAATACAGTTTCGTGAGTCTGTGGTGCATGGTTCAGTCCCATTCTACACACATGTGTGACTCTGTGGTTCATGGTTCAGTCACATACTACACATGTGTGTGAGCCTGTTTTGCATTGTTCAGTCACATACTATATAGTTATATAAGTCTGTGATGCGTGGTTCAGTCTTATAATACACATTAATATGAGTCTGTGATGCATGGCCCATCACATATTACACAGATTTATGAGGCTGTGGTGCATGTTATATCACATAATATATAGTTTTATGAGTCTGTGATTCATGGTTCTGTCACATACTACACATTTGCATGAGTCTGTGGTGCATGTTTCAGTCACATACTACACAGTCATAAGAGTCTGAGGTACATGGTTCTGTCACATTCTACGCAATAATATGAGTCTGTGGTGAATGATACAGTCACATACTACACAGGAATGTGAGACTGCTGTGCATGGTTCAGTCACACACTTTACATACACATGAGTCTGTGGTGCATCGTTCAATCACATACTACGCAGTTATATGATTCTGTGGTGCAGGTTTCAGTCACATACTATACAGTTATATGAGTCTGTGGTGCATGGTTAAATCACATACTACACAGTTATATGAGTTTATGGTGCATGTTTCTGTCACATACTGCACAGTTGTATGAGTTTGTGCTGCATGTTTAAGTCACATACTACACAGTTATATGAGTCTGTGGAGCATTGTTCAGTCTCATACTAACCATTTATATGAGTCTTTGGTGCATGGTTTAGTTACATACAACAGATTTATATGAGTCTGTGGTGCATGGATGTAATAGTCTACACAGTTATATGAGTCTGCTCTGCATTGTTCAGTCACACACTACACAGTTATGTGAGTCTGTGATGCATGGATAAGTCACTTACTACACAGTTATATGAGTCTGTGGTGCATGGATCAGTCACATACTACACAGTTATATGAGTCTGTTGTGCATGTTTCAATCAAATACTACACAGTTATATGAGTGTTCCGTGCATGGTTTGTCACATTCTTTACAGTTGTATGAGTCTGCGGTTCATGGAACTGTCACATACTACATTGTTATAAGACTCTGTGGTTAATGGTTCAGTCACATACTAAACAGTTGTATTAGACTGTGGTGCATGGTTCAATCAAATACTACACAGATTTATGAGTCTGTGGTGAATTGTTAAGTCACATACTACACAGTTGTATGAGTTTGTGGTGCATGGTTCAGTCACATACTACACATTTATGTGAGTATGTGGTGCATGGTTCAGTCACATACTACACAGTAGTATGAGCCTGTGATGCATTGTTCAGTCACATATTACACAGTTATATGAGACTGCGTTGCATGGTTTAGTCACATACTACACAGTTATATAAGTCTGTGGTGCATTGATCACTCATATACTACACAGTTATATGAGTCTCCGGTGCGTGAATCTGTCACATTCTTCATATATATATGTCTGTGGTGCATAGATAAGTCACATAATAACCGTTATATAAGACAGTGGTGCATGGTTCAGTCACACACTACACAGTTATATGAGTCTGTGGTGTATGGATCTGTCACATACTACAAAGTTATAAGCGTCTGTGGTGCATTGTTCTGTCACCTACTACACAGTTATATGAGTCTGTGGTGCATATTTCATTCACATACTACACAAATTTATGTGTTTAGGGTGCATGGTTCAGTCACATACTACAAAGTTATATGTGTCTGTGGTGCATGATTCTGTAACATACTATACAGTTATATGAGTCTGTGGTGCATGAATCAGTTACATATTACACAGTTATATGAGCTTGTGGTGCATGGTTCAGTCACAAACTGCACAGTTGTATGAATGTAGTGCATGTTTCTGTCACATAATACATTTTCGTGAGTCTGGGGTGCATGGTTCAGTCAAATTCTACACAGTTGTATGAGTCTGTTGTGCATGGTTTAGTCACATACTACACAGTTTTAATAGTATTTGGTACATGGTTCAGTCACATACAACACAGTTATAAGTCTGTAGTGAATGATTCATTCACATACTCCTCAGTTATATGAGTATGCAGTGCATGGATCAGTCACATACTACACATTTATATGAGTCTGTGATGCATTGTTTAGTTAAATAATATATAGTTATATGAGTCTGTGGTGCATGGTTCAGTCTCATACTACACAGTTATATGAGTCTGTGGTGCTTGGTATAGTCACATACAACACAGTTATATGAATCTGTGGCGCATGGATCTGTCACAGACTACACAGTTATATGAGTCTACGCTGCATTGTTCAGTCACATACTATACAGTTATATGAGTCTGCGATGCATGGATCAGCCACATACCTCACTGATATATGAGTCTGCCGTGCATGGTTCAGTCACATACTACATAGTTATGTGAGTCTGCTGTGCATGGTTCAGTCAATTACTTTACAGTTATATGAGTCTGTGGTGCATGGTTCATTCATATACTACGCAATTATATGAGTCTGTGGTGCAGGTTTCAGTCACAAACTATATAGTTATATGAGTCTGTGGTGCAGGTTTCAGTCACAAACTATATAGTTATATAAATCTGTGGTGCATGGGTAAGTCACATACTACACAATTATATGAGTCTGTGGTGCATTGTTCAGTCTCATACTACACAGTTATAGGAGTCTGTGGTGAATCGATCAGAAATATACTACACTTTTATATGATCTGTGGTGCATGGTTCATTCATGTACTACACAGTTATATGTGTCTGTGGTGCATGGATATGTCACATACTCTACTGTTTTATGAGACTGTGGTTCATGGATCAGTCAAATACTACACTGTTATATGAGTCTGTGGTGAACGGACCGTCACATACTACACATTTGAATGATGCTGTGATGCATTGTTTAGTGACATACTACACAGTTATATGATTCTGTGGTGCATGGTTAAGTCACATACTATATAGTCATATGAGTCTGTGGTGCATGATTCATTCTCATACTACATAGTTATATAAGTCTGTGGTACATGGTTCAGTCCCATACTACACAGTTGTGTGAGTCTGCGGTACAAAAATCAGACACATACTACACAGTTATATGAGTCTGTGGTGCATAGTACAGTAACAAACTACACAGTTTTATGAGTCTGCGGTGCATGGTTCAGTCACATACTACACTGTTATATAGGTCTGTGGTGCATGGATAACTCATATACTACACAGTTATATGAGTCAGTAGTGCATGGTTCATTCACATACTACGCAATTATATGAGTCTCTGGTGGATGGTTAAGTCACAAATTACACAGTTATGTGAGTGCGGTTCATGGTTGAGTCACATACTACACAGTTATATGAGTCTGCGGTGCATGGTTCAGTCACATAAAACACAATTAAATGAGCCTGCGATGCATTGTTCAGTCACATAGTACACAGTTATACCAGTCTGTGGTGCATGGCTCGGTACCAAACTACACAGTTATATGAGTCTGTATTGCATGTTTCAGTCACATGTAACACAGTTATATGAATCTGCGGTGCATGGTTCGGTAACATACTACACTGTTTATGAGTCTGTTGTGAATTTTTCAGTCACATTATACACAGTTATGTGAGATGTTATGCATTGATCAGTCACATAAGACAGTTATATGAGTCTCTGGTGCATGGAACAGTCACAAAATACACATTTATTTGAGTCTGTGGTGCAGTGTTCTGTCACATAATACAAAGTTATAAGAGTCTGTGGTGCATTGTTCTGAAACATACTATACAGCTATGTGAGTCTGTGGTGCATGGTTCAGTCACAAACTACACAGATATATTAGTCTGTGGTGCATGGTTCAGTCACACACTACACAGTTGTACAAGACTGTGGTGCATTGTTCATTCACATAATACACAGTTGTATGAATCTATGGTGCATGGTTCAGTCAAACACTTCAACAGTTGTATGATTCAGTAGTGCATGGTTCAGTCACATACTACACAGTTATATAAGTCTGTGGTGCATGGTTCAGTCCCATAATACACAGTTGTGTAAGCCTGCGGTGCATGGATCATTCACATACTACATATTTGTATGAGTATGTGGTGCATAGTACAGTCACATACTACACAGTTATATGTCTCTGCGGTGCATAGTTCCGTCACATACTACACAGTTATGTGAGTGCAGTGAATGTCACTAAATATACAGTTATATGATTCTGTGGTGCATGGTCAAGTCACATACTTCACAGTTATATCAGTCTGTGGTGCATGTTTCTGTCACAGTATGAGTTTGTGCTGCATTTTTCAGTTACATTCTACACATTTATTTAAGTCGGTGGTGCATGGTTCAGTCACGTTCTACGAAGTTGTATGAGTCTTTGATGCATTGTTCAGTCACATACTACACATTTGATAGAGTCTGTGTTGTATAGTTCAGTCACATAATACACATTTATATGAGTCTGTGATGCATGGTTTAGTCATATATCACAAAGTTATATAAGTCTGTGGTGCATGTTTCAATCACATACTACACAGTTTATGAGTCTGTGGTGCATGTTTCAGTCTCATACTACACAGATATATGAGTCTGTGGTGCATGGTTTTGTCACATACAACACAGTTATATGAGTCTGTGGTGCATGGAACTGTCACACACCACACAGTTATATGAGTCTGCGCTGCATTGTTCAGTCACATACTACACAGTTATATGAGACTGTGATGCATGGATCAGTCACATTATACACAGTTATATGAGTCTTCGGTGCATGGTTCAGTCACATACTACACAGATATATGAGTGTGCGGTGCATAGTTCAGTCACAAACTACACAGATATATGAGTCTATGGTGCATGGATTAGTCACATAATACACATTTATATGAGTCTGCGGTGCATGGTTCAGTCACGTACTACACATTTATGTGTGTCGCGGTGCATGGTTCAGTAAGATACTACACAGTTATATTAGTCTGTAGAGCATTTTTCAGTCACATCCTACGCAATTATATGAGTCTGTGGTGAATGATTCAGTCACATACTACACAGTAATGTGAGTCTGCGGTGTATGGTTCAGTTATAAAGTATACAGTTATATGAGTCTGTGTTGCATGGTTGTGTCACATAGTACCCAGTTATTTAAGTCTGTGGTGCATTGATCACTCATATACTACACAGTTATATGAGTCTGTAGTGCATGGATCAGTCACATATTACACAGATATATAAGTCTGTGGTGATTGATTTAGTCACATGCTATATATTTACATGAGTCTGCGGTGAATGAATCTGTCACATTCGTCTTAGATATATGAGTCTGTGGTGCATGGATAAGTCATATACTAACAGTTATATGAGTCTGTGGTGCATGGTTCAGTCACACACTACACAGTTATATGAGTCTAAGGTGAATGATTCAGTCACATAGTACCCAGTTATTTAAGTCTGTGGTGCATTGATCACTCATATACTACACAGTTATATGAGTCTGTGGTGTATGGATCTGTCACATACTACAAAGTTATATGCGTCTGTGGTGCATTGTTCAGTCACCTACAACACAGTAATATGAGTCTGTGGTGCATGGCCGATCACATACTACACATTTAAATGATGCTGTGTTGCATTGTTTAGTCACATACTACACTGTTATATAAGTCTTTGGTGCATGGTTCAGTCACATACTACACAGTTATATGAGTCTTTGGTAAATGTTTCAGTCACATACTACACAGTGATATGAGTATGCACTGCATGGATCAGTCACATACAACACTGTTGTATGAGTCTGTGGTGTATGGTTCAGTCACGAACTACACAGTAGTATGAATCTGTGGTGTATTGTTCAGTAACATAGTACATGTTTGTATGAGTCTGTGGTGCATGGTTCAGTCACATACTACACAGTTGTATGAGTCTGTGGTGCATTGTTCAGTCACATACTACACAGTTATATGAGTCTGTGGTGCGTGGTTCAGACACATACTACACAGTTGTACAGTCGTAGACGTGAAATGATGTGGCGGCGCATATTCTACGGGCGAATTTCGCCGCTTATTGGCTGCCCTGTTACTTATTGGATCCTACATTCTACGCCAGGTTTCGTATTGGCCAGGCTGGCGCCTAGCAGGTCATTCGCTTTCGCTGATTTGTGGTAGGCGATTCCACCGTGTTGCTGGCCAGGGAAGCCATTTTCTGGCATGTGTGATAGAGTTTGCCATTCTACCAGCTATTTCACTTCTGTATTCCTAAATATTCTTTGGTAACCGGTTAGAGCCCACGATTTTTCGCGAAAATAATTCTACAATAGTTAATTTCAGTGCCTTATGTGCTCATATGAAGCTGTGCTTCATGGTTATTGGCAGAATGTGTTATTGCACAGACATTGCTCATTTTACTGTGCCAACAGGGACAAGGTTACTGCGATACCACACGTCTGTGAGAACCCTAGACGCTATGAGTTAAAAACAGCCAATAACTGACCATGAAGCAGGGTTTCATATGCGCACATAAGGTATTGAAACTAGCTGTTGCAGAATTTTTTTCGCGTAAAATCATAGGCTCTAGTAGGGCCTAATAGGAGTTTGACTTGAACTCACGTCGAAACTTTGGAATAATAACTTAAGCTCTGTTTAAAAAAAAACGATATAAATAAATGCAATATTGTAATTGTATCTTCAATTTATTATTTTCTGTTACTGCTAGTTCCTCGTACAGAATTTTTTACACACAATTCTCCTAAACTGACGTGTCAAAGTAAATATTTTGTCGTTTTGACAATGCACAAATAAAATAAACTAAATTCTGTACAAAATATTGAACAAATGCGAGTAAAAGGTTTTTTTCCTTTTTCATTCAAAGATATCTTTCGATATAATACAATTTTAAAATTTTATGAGATTGATAAAAATATTCTTATGCTTCGCTAATTTTATTTAAGTCATAAAAATTTTTCCGAGTCGTACTTTAAAGACTTCGAAAGTACCTCCAGTATAATATATCCGTGTGAATTATCTCATTTTTGTAAGCCAGTAGGTTATCTCTGCTTGTACGTAACAAACTCAGTAAAAAATGTATTTATATATTTGATCAACACATACGACGTACCGTACATTTGTTCACGGAAGGAATAATGAAAAAGTGTATGTGCTTTGAACAGTAAATTACATAGTAACGGTTTTCACTGTCGCTAACTTAGTTAAACTGATTCGCTTAGAGTATATAACATACGTGAAGAGTGTGTGTTTGTTCTCAGTGCACCACACGTCGGCACCACTCACGAGGGAAACGGAGCATGGAGCCTTCGGTCGCCACATCAACCTACACCTCACATACTCCTTCCAGCCGCAGCAAGCCAAGGCAGCCATCTTCCTACCACACGGTACGTAGTTCCACACTCACTCTGTATTTCCTGCACTGTGGTAATGATCACGTCTCACTTACATGTTCATTCGTGCAGCGTAATTATGACAATTGCTCATGTTTTCCTCATGTTGATTCGGTGAGTGAGAGCCCAAATTAAGACAAAAGTTGCTACCGAAATCGTCGGGAGGAAATTGTTGCCTAAACAAGTGGAAAATTAACTGGTTCAGTCAAAGAGGGGGGGGGGGGGAGATAAGGTAAGTATTAACGACAAGATAGTTTATTTATAATATTATTCCAACAAAAAAGCATAATCTCTCACATCTCTACTTATATTACTCTATTACCGAAAGAGGGGGCGCTACGCCTATATATATATATATATATATATATATATATATATATATATATATATATATATATATATAAAATTATAGTATTATAAACAACTCCCACCTTCTGGTACGCATTTTCAGGAGTAAAGAGAATATTTGTTTAAATTACGTGTT